>VWZD01006257.1:174117-193415 GCA_013396695.1 Sakesphorus luctuosus
TTGACAGGGAAAAGCACGCAGCATGGATTTTAGTAACATTGTTATCTGCAACACCCAAGCATCTCTTTAATAATATGCATATTTTGTATGTACATTATTGACTTCAGAGCGAGTTACAAATTTGAAATATCTAAGTCTGTACTCTGACTATGAGATAAGTTTACATTGTTATCACAGATGTCACAACATGTTTTGAAATATGAAATACTAACAATGAGGGAGGAAATTTGACTGAATTAGGAAATAGAACTGGTTAACCATGTTTATACTCACTTTAAGCCATTTCCAGATGCTGTACAGAAAAATACAGATAATGAACATTGTCATTAAATTTAAATAACAGTTAATGTAGAGTGTAATGCTATTTAAATCTTTCTCACCATTTGACTGAGTAAAATTTTTCCAGTTACAGTAAATAAAAGAAAGAATGAAATGTCTCATTTCTGTTGAGGACTTTCAGACTTCCCTCCTTCTATCTCTGTCACCCTGTCTCTTAAAGAAGACAATTTATCAAGTCCTTGAATTACAGATGACTCCATTATCTCAGGCATTGATATGCATGGAACTATCAATGAGAGGAAAGACGACTACTCCTTAATTGGATGATGGAATTGGAAATCCTTCATCTTAAAATGAGAGTTTTTCAGAGAAAGGAAAAAATAATCAAACCAATAGCAAAGAAGAGAAAGAGAGAGAGAGAGAATGAAAAGAAAAAGATGAAATTATGAGTAATCATTAAAATTAAAATAGTGTAACCTTCCTCTAAGTTTGCAAGGAATTTTTTTTCTCCTTTTTACAATCTTGATGTCACCCCTTAGTTGGCAGTTGGGAGCCAGAAACTACTGAAGGCCAAGTCTTTGGGTACCGAAAGTGATCTTACAGAGAGGCTAATGGAAAGAAGGTTAAACAAGGTTGTGGTGGATGAGTACTTCTGGTGATTTGCTGCTTTTATTTCTGCTAGGACAAATTTGGAACCCTCAGTTAAGCCATAGGTCTTGATTAATGGAATGTTTTGATGATTGGTACTAAGGCACAAACATAGTTTAAGATTTCTTCAAAAGTCTTTAATTCACCTACTTTTGCTGCAAGAAAGCTGTCTAAGAGAAGGTCTTACCGCTCACAAAAGATTATGCTCTTCACAGTTTTGTTGATGCTCATTTGCAAGGAATGTTCACAAAGCTCAATGAAGACTGTATTAGGTGGGACACTGAACGGATTAGAGGAACAGAGAGAAGTATGTATAGCACAGCTTATCTGGGAGGCAAAAAGCAGCTTAGTAGGGCTGATGTGCTTTTTCCACTCTCCAGAAGTTGCTTGAGACCAATAGCTGCAGACAGAAGTTCAACAAGAGGCCAACATTTTGCTGTACCTCAGTGGAAAAACCCAGGTCTACTCAATCTGATTGCATTACAAGTGGCTTTCAACAAGGTAAGCTGAGTCTGCTATGGACTGTTTCCAGTAGCTGCATTGTGTTCTGGGAGGATGAGGTTTGCCATTTAAGTGCTTAATGCTGCATCAAGGATATGTAGAAACCAAATTTAGCATTGCCAATGTGAACTCTTGGGTTTGGTTTGTTTGTTGTGTTTTATTGGCAAGAAAGAAAACATATAGGGTTAAAAATCTGTACCTTAAAAATAGTATTGTGTTTTTAGAATCAGAATCTATTTTATAAACAATTTATTAGAGCTTCTGGAAAATGTTATATACATCTCCAAACACAAAATTTAGAATACTTTATGCTGCAAAAATAAATTGCAGACTTGTAGAATGTTTTGTATTTTGTGATTGCTTTAAAGGAAGAGCTGTTCTGTGAGGACTGCTCAAACTTTTTAGATGTCTTATTACAATCTTAGAGGCTCTGTGAAGTATGCTGTTCCTGAGCCAAAGAATGGGGTGGTGGAGGTAGGGCATTTTGCTTGTTTTGGCACCATATTAATATCCAAAGGCACTTGGGAAAATGTGTCCTGATAATAAAGTCACTGGAAGAAGTATGATTTTAGTGTAAGGAAACTGATGGACAGGTAGATTTTTTTCTGCCATTACGATACACTTTTAAAAGGCTCACACTCTTCTGGCAGACTGGAGGACAGAGTGAAGTGCTAATGCAAGGAGAAAGAACAGGAAGTGCCTTAGACTGCCATTTCACCTTTAAGGAAAACCTATGTTATACTAACTGCTTTTGTGATAAAAGTCTGTTTTTTTTTTTTTTAAAGCAAACCCACATGTGCAGTACAACAGAGCATAGTACATATAAGTGTGCTATTACCTCTGTCCAAACCTATGCCCTTCAGCCAGGGAAAGACAAAGAGGACTGTGGAAAGATCCCTACGGATCTAAAAATTCTCCTTTTACAGTCACATCTATACTGGGGAATTCTGACAGTAAACAGATAACAACAGTATGTGCTGACCTAGGCGTTGTGTTTTATTTCTTTTCTTGTTAAAACTGTATTCCTCAAGAGAAATTCTGTCAGCAGATTTCCATGCCTCCCATACCTTCACCTAGCTCACTATGAGGTAGAAATACTTCACCTGAAGAATTCAAGGCACTCCCATCCAAGCAGGCATAATTCCTTTCTTGTTATGATCTTATTCCATATCATCTAGGCCTTTCCCCCCATTCACATGGTCCCCCATGGCTGCCCTTTGCCCTCGCTCTTCTCTCAAATGTAGAGCCTGTGCAGCCAGTGGTGTTCCCATCTCCATTTTAGAAACAACATGCATGGTTCCTACAGCATATCAGCTACTAAACCATGTGTTAGCTTGAAAACTAGAAACTTGAAGGTAGTGAAAACACACAACTGTTTCAGGTTCTATCAGACACTTGGCAACTAGTTCTGCACCCTGTGAACTGGTGCTTCTTGATTTATGAAAAGCAGCTTAACAGTATTGTGATATAGATACAATATAATTAACTCTGTGTGTGCAAATCTTTCAAGTACGGAGCTTGTCTCACCTGAGACTCTAAGGATGAAAACACTAAAGTAGGAGAGCTTCTCTGAAAGTATAAATGAAACATGCAAATCTGTACTGGTGCGTGTCAGTGCATGAGTGGTTTACAACAGGGATGATAGTTATGCAGAGATACTGAATCTTACAGAAAGGTGTTTCTAAACCATGTAGAAACCAAGAGCTGACATATCCCAAGATACCAGAACTGTGTTGATGGATAACCTCAACATCTCATCCCTAATGCTGTTTGTGTGTACAAGACATTTTTGTGAGTGCAAGTGAATCACTGGGAGATCTGGCTGAGAGTAATACTGTGTCTATGGATTGTATCTGTTGTTCCCCAATTCTGGAACATGACACTGTTATAAAAAAAGAGAAGTTAAATGGAAAGAATAAAGAGGAAAACAAAAAGTTGAAAGCAAGCTAATCCTTCAACAGCTAGTCAGAAGTTACACAAGGCTTTCATTAGTGTGCTTGGCTGATGGAGACTCAAAAGAATGCCACAGAGTGCCAGGCATTCATCATATATTGTGATGCAGCTTAGCAGAGTCAAAAATGGGTAATCATTATAATTGCTTGCTGTAGCTGGCACAAGTACACAGAGTAAATGATTTACAAAGCCCATTTTAAATTAGCAGTCTGATGCAGTATATCATTAGACATGAGTTAGAACATTTCAACATACCCGAACACATTGATAATAGCAGTCAAAGCTTATAGAAAGTACTCTTACTTAAAATTCATATTTTAAAAAAATTGAGTGTGAGTTTTGGGCTTAGCCTTGTACTGTATTGGAACTCAACATTGTTTTCTAAGTGGCAGAGCTAGTGATGTGACTGTATTCTCAGTTTGGCCGGATGGCTTTTTTGATGCTTTGAAATATATTTCCAAGGAGGCTTAAGTGTAAACATTATCACAGATGTGGAGGTTTTGTGAGTATTTTTACAGCTCTTGTGTTTGCTGCCTGAAAATGACATACTATCCTGTTGCACTTCTCATTACATCTTTGGGCTGGGATATTTTCTCCAGGAGGCATTTCTGTTGATCTTGCCTCCTTTGCTAGGTCAGAATTATGACCTGAACATAAATTTTTCTTTTGTGTTCCTGAAAGTGGATTTATGAATACCAATCAATTTGTTTTGTTTAAATATTTTGCACAAAATATTATCTGTAGGAAATAGTAGGAAAAAATGTTCAGTCATTTCACATGAAATTGCCAACATCAATAGCAGCATCTGATTATATGACTCACATATTTACTCCATTAACAAGAAGTGGCCTTCCTCTTGCCAAATAATGTTTACTACACTTATGTACATGATCTCTTGATTTGTGACAGGCTTACACTTCAAAAAATTGTTATATTTCCTTCATGTACATGGAGCAATTGCAGATGTTTTTCAAGAATCTTAAGAGGAAGATAAGTTGCTCATGTCACAGTACTTTAATTCCAGCTTCTATTGTCTTCTAAGAAAGCACAGATTTGCAGGGAAGACTTGGGACTTGCAGCTGGCATCATGTTAGTGAACTGTGATAGCACTACTCGCTGCAGTGCTGTAGCAGGAAAATGGCATGCAGAGAAGAGACACAATTGATTCTGAAGTTGACCTACACAACTGACTTCTATTGAAATTAAAATGCTAGTCACTATCAGAATCTTAAGGGTGCACGGCTCTTTCTGAGGTTCTTGTGGTACCTTCTCAAAGAACAGCAGTCCTGAAACACACATGCAATCACACTGTGCCAGAACAGCTTAGGATAACTTTAAGGGCATGAGTTCTTGTATGTGCAAGCAAAATTTCCAGGATAAAGGATTTTTATAGGTATAAATAGTTACGGTGTAAGGGACAAAGAGAAACACATCTATAGTCAAATAATGTCCAGTTTATCTAAATAAATAATGAAGAACTGAAATAAAATATTTTATTTTTAAAATAAAGAATGGAAAGATTTATTGTTAGGATGATGTGCAAGTAAAAGAATTGTAATAACTCATCTCTAAAAGCCATCTTGACTGATATTCAATAAACTAAATAACATTCCAGTCATCACTAGGGGGTGCTCCTCTCCTAAGTACATTAGGAAAAGACACAAACTGTGCTTTCCTATAAACGTGTTTTCTGGGTGAGATGTTAACCTGCACATTGGTCTAAAGAGTCTTTTATGTTTCTGAAAGTAAGTTTCAAAAGGTAAGAATATTTTGATAACACCTTTTGTCACGTTCCTTGAATTTGTGAATCTTTGACCAACTTGAATTTAAAAGTGATTTTAGAAACAACTGTGTATTGAAGAACTGGGATGTTTAATGTATTCTCCTTGACTTGAGTCAGTTAATGAAGATTATTAATAAATATCTTATTCCTGCTAAGAGCTCACAGATAGTCTCATAAGACTGTCATGTTCTTAATCTTCATTGACAATTTGTAATCATTAACTTGATATTAGTCCATACTAGAAATTTATAATGTAATACTCCGTGACTTAAAGGAACAAAACATAAAACTTTTGCAAATGTTCAGAGTATGTAAATTGTTAACTGTTACTATTCTTCAGACCTTTAACCCAAATGTGTATTTGAATCCCTGCAAGTGCATTGGCACTGTATACAGGACAAAATAACTTCATTCCCAGCTCCATGAAACAGTTTGAAAGTGAGTATATCTGAATAGGATCAGGGAAATGGAGAAATGAAAAAGAAGGGAAACATCTCCCATTCAAAAAAAAAAAAAAAGGGAGTGGTGGCACTATATAACATGAACCTATATTATAAATCAAACATCATAGATTTTGGCACTTGGCTTTCAATTTTGTTTACTGTACTCTTCTAAAAAATATCACTCCAAAATATAATATAGGATTAGAACAACATGCATTTTGATCAATATGTACACTTGATTTTTTGTAATTGGAAAGACACTGAAAAAGTTATGGAAAGGACAATTACATTTTAAATACCGAGTTTATTATCAACAGAAGAGCATTAATTGCATACTTTATAACTGCCTGTCTTTTTATATTATCTGTGTACATGGCCTGGGATCAGGAATAATCAGATTCAAACATACTTTCAAGTCTTTAGTGATTAGTACAGACTTCTGGCATACATAATGTGACTTGGTATATATCGATCAATGCAGACTATTCATTTAATGTTCTATCTGAAAGATATAAGTTGTTTCTGTTGTTCACCATTTTCAGAATAATTTCTGAGAGAAGGCATCAAGACGAATATTTTATATGCACAAGTTCAATGATGCCGTCTAAAAATGTCTGTGCCATGTCTGTCAAAATATTACTTATCACTATGGCTTCTGTTTTGGTCTGAGGACTATGGTCTATTAAAAAAATCTTGGAGCTAATTTTCATACAACTGAGATAGTTACAAGTTGATGTCCCAAATCAAAAAGCTCTATGTCATTAACTCATTGCTTGTTTTCAAGCTTCTCTTGGTGTATGATTCCCTCCCTCTTCCAGGGGTATTGCGAACAAAGACTTGGGAAGGGCTCTCCCCACGTGTGTGTGTCCTTCGAGCCTGCACAGTGGATTTTTTAGGTGAGGCACAGCCTACGCAGAACTGGCCCCACCCTTTAACTGCTAAGGTTCAGCTGCCATGGCCGAGCGAGCCTGAACAGTGACAGTGAAATCCTTGGGACTAGAACCTACATCTTTGCCTCCCTGACATCTGATCCCATCAGATCTTCGAAGCTCAGCAGGGTCAGCCCCGGCTAGTACTTAGATAGGAGACCCCCTGGGAACACCAGGGGCTGTAGATTACTCTGCCCGAATTAAAAGGAGATTTTCTATCATGTGACTAAAACTGTTCCTGTTCTGTAACTCTAAATCCCTGAGAGGGGACCCTGTTATTAGGAACAGGTGATTCTTTGATAAAGTTCTGATAAACATGAGGCTGGATGCTATGCAGTGTTTTGGAAAAACTCAGAGATTGATTTGTTAGAATTTGTCTGGATTTGTATCCTTTAATAAATGTAATGTAACATAACCCATCCATAAGTGGTGTTGATAGCTTGGGATTTGGATTCTCAAAGATGCTGGCAAATAGCCACTCTATGTTCTTGACTCTCCCTTTTGCTATTGAGTGTCAATCAGAAAGATAAAAAATTAAATTCCTGTATAGAGTCCAGAATTGCACTTGTACAGAGAAGTAAAAAATCCTGAAAGGACTTGCCTTCTTTCTCTCTTATATTTCAGCGATGACTTATATTTGGTATTTGGAGAGACTATGCTGGGTAAAAGAGGTTTCTCTGAAACATAAGCAGCCTCCTTTAAAGGAATGCTGGAGTTTGGAAGGTGCACTCTAGGTTGTTGGGTTTATTCTGCGATAGAATAATTATGTCACTTGTGCAGTGTTTGAAGGTAAAAGGAAATTTGAGATCTTTGGTGTTTACCTGGATGATGTGAAGCAGAGAATTAAAAAAAAGAAAAAAAAAGCCAAAGTCAACAATAAAACCCCAAGATACATATCAGGGAGAGATCAGAATTACTTCCTGTTGTACTGTCATGGCTTGGTAGGGTTAGGATGGGAGTGTTACATGTTAATATAATAAAAGGATAAATCATAATAATTTATTATGACATAGATATATAAAATACCACAAGTTTTTTTAAAAAATGAAGTACTATGTTGTGTATTAACATACCTTTATTTTACTTGAATAAACTGGGAAACTATTGGGCACATAGTGTCTTAAGCTAATAAAATATCCAAACAATTACACTTTTAAAGAGCTATTATTAGAGGTCAGCTTATGGTCTAGTGTACAGACTAACCACATGCAAAGTGAGAGAAAGGGAAGAAGAAATTTTCATGAGCTGTGTTAATAAATTTCTGCATTTCTCTTGAGCTCTGAAGGAGTGTCTGGAGGAACTAAGGTCTACTGCTGGGCTACTGCTCAGCAGGTTACCATCAGCCTTAGGCTAGCGTTTTCACTGCTGTTTGTAGAGGCACTCCAGAATAACAAAACACACGGTAGAGAAACATGTGATCCCCATTCAAGACCAGAAAATTTCAATAGAAATGTTAACCTGTGACCTGGCTAATCTAGTCAAACCTATCTGGATTAAATTCTGGATGAATCACAGATTTTTAAAGGCCTATAGTTGTCAAGGTATGTGGAAAAGCTTGAGCAATGTCGTCTCCCCACTTTCCTCTGTATGCACAGCTAATTGGCATAGTATGGTCTATGTTAGGAAGAAAATGTTTGCTGTGAATGTGGAAAAACATCCATCTCAGAGGGATATAGATTTGAGATTGAAATTATGGTAATTCTCCCAGTGATATCTTGTGCCTTTTGAAACAGGTCATCCTAATGGAAAATCATCTTCATGTAAATGGCATGCAAATTTCCAATAGACTTAAAAACTACTTCCCAACCTCCTCACAATGTGTAAAACATTTAATTCCTTTCACATTTTCTTCCATGTCAAATTGAGATTAAAAGTCAATGTTCTAAAACTATCTGTAGAATCCTAACTTTAAAAGGGGCTTTTTCTTTTTATTTCAGTGTTTTAATTGCCTTGAATCGAAACACTAATTTTAATTGAATGTCAAATTGCATCTACTATATCCCTGAATTATTTCTTTATTGTCTAAATACTTCATGATCTCTCCTATGGCCTACCTAAGAAGCCAGATGATTGGAAATTTCCATGTCTTTGACCAGGCTCTGTGACAAAACTAGATCTTCTACAACTCATCATGGTCTCCTTTAGACATACATTTGGCCCACAGTGACCAGGACTCTGGGGAACTGAGTCTTTGAAATATAGAAAATACAAACTGCAGTCAATTAATTACAATGGAAACTACTTTTCAGTAGCAGGTTCTTTTTGGAAACTACTTTTCAGTAGGTCAGCTAAATTTTGACAAAATGAAATATTTCAATTTGGTTGAATAAAGTGATATATTTTGCTATGTGAAAACATCCAATGTTTAAGCAGAATTAGCATCTCATAGGAATAAATTTTTTTGCACTTATACATTTTAACTGTTTAACTGGATTATTCGTTAATTGGAGTACCACAGAACTGGAGTTCCTTTCCTGTATTTTTTATGGTTTGGGGTTTGTCTGTGGTTTTTTGTTTACTTGGTTTTTGCTTTGGAACCTTTTTGTCTGATTGTTGATGCATTGAAGTTGATGAAAAAAATTAAAGTAGTTTACAAGAATGATCATATAGAAAAAATATGTAGTTCTTAGATGTCCCGATTAGAACAAGCTGCCAATTGTGCAACACTGCTGCCGATTCAAAATGCCCAGTTCAATACAGAGAGGCTTGGCTGGATTCTGCACTAATTCATAAATTTATACCAATCTACTCCCAATAGCTCCATCCTCCTTCCAGTAAACTGGAAGGCCAACTCTACAGCACGGTGTTGTTTGTTGTGGTGGTGTTGTCGTTTCACACTTAATTTTCCACTTCTGAAACAGACTGCCATATGTGATTATTAAGATAAAATACAGCCAAAGCATTTAACTGAAGAAAGTGAGAGAACAAGAGAGAGAAGAAAAAGATGAAAAGGAATAAGCAAAAGAGAAACTAGGAATTTTTATTCTAAAAATCATAGAAAAGGAAATTAATTGGAAGAAAGATATTTTGAAAGACAGGAAGTGACAAAGATGAGAAAGGTATTGGTGATTTTCATAAATACAATTTCTGTAAATGGGGCCTGTGAAGAAATGTGTCATTGAAAGTTTCTTTTTTCCTGCAGTAAATTTCATACTTTCATTTTTAAAAATTGGATAAAAATGTGCAGAGCCCTTCTTAGTTATGTCCTAAAAATTTTACGTTATTTTTTGCAAGATTTATGATTAATTTAACTTACTCTTAAATTCTACAGAAAGTTTAGTGATTACAGCACATTCCTTAAAAAAATAAAAATAATAATAAAAAAAAAAATTTCAGAGACCTAGACTTTATTGCAAGGTTATTTGTAAAGAAATTGTACATAATTGCGTAGTTTTCTCTCCCTTCTGAATGAATTGGTAACAAGGTAAGACATACAATATGTGTAATAGCACCCACAGGAACAAAACAAATTAATGTAATGGGATCAAAGGCATACTTTTGTCAAATTATGTATTTGATTAAAAATGGACTGGGCTTCAGTGGAAAAGTGGGGTTTTGAAGAAGAAAAATAAGCCAGTAAACCCATGTAATTCTGAAATGTCTTATAAAGGAATAGAAACAGCCAAAGAATAGATGTGGTTTGTGATGCAGCTTTAAAAATGACCAAGATTCCTGTTCTGTTGTAACACAGATTCCTTTAATGCTTACACTTTGCTACAAAAGCTAACATGGTAACTCAGCAAAGCCTAATTTTCATAGGAAAATTCTTTCAAATATGTACTGTCCTCCAGATTTACATCAGTTGACAGGGGGAAGTGTGGGGAGTGTTGATCTGCTGGAGCGTTGGAAGGCTCCAAGGAGGGATCTGGACAGGCTGGATCAATAAGCTCAGGCCAACTGTATGAGGCTCAAAAGGGACAAGTGCTGGGTCCTCCATCTGGGTCACAACAACCCCAGAGCCCCTGGCTAGGGGAAGAGCAGCTGGAAAGTGGCGCAGAGGAAAAGGACCTGTAGGTGCTGGTTGACAGCCATCTGAACAAGAGCCAGCAGTGTACCCAGGTGGCCAAGAAGGCCAGTGGCATGTGGGATTGTATCAAGAGTAGTTTCATCAGATTATATCAGCAGGAGCAGGATCAACAGTGAGCTCATCCCCCTGTACCGGCACTGGTGAGGCCTCACCTCAAATCCTGTGCTGTTTTGGGCCCTTCACTACAGGAAGCACATTGAGGTGCTAGAGTGTGTCCAGAGAAGGCCAATGGAGCTGGTGAAGGGTCTGCAGTATGTCTTATGAGGAGCAGCTGGGCCAGCTGGGAGTGTTTACTCTGGAGACAAGGAGAATCAGGGGAGATGTTATTACTCTCTAAAACTGCCAAGTTACAAGCAGAAGGACAAGAGGAAACGGCCTCAAGCTGCATCAGGGGATGTTTAGATTGGATATTAGGAAAAACTTCTAGGGTTTTTAACAAACAGTTGTCAAGCACTGGAACAGGCTGCCCAGGAAAGTGACTGAGTCCCCATCCCTGGAGTTATTTAACAGATGTGTAGATGTGGCACTTAAGGCCATGGTTTGGGGTGGAATAGGTAGTGCTGGGTTAATGGTTGGACTTGATGATCGTGAATGTCTTTTCTAATCTAAAAAATTCCATCATTCTATAGTAAAGAGTTATTTCAGATGGAGGATACACAATGAGTTCAACCAAACTCTTAAAAATAACAGTACTGTCACTAGCCAGTTCAACAGGTTAATTCATCAGCCTACAGACAGTTAATGAAGTATTGCAGGTAAACATGTCATCACTATAAAATACAGGATACTTGTGGGGGAAGGCCTTTGTCCAGTTGCTGACAGAAGAAAGGGACACGCTGGTTCTATTTTGATCAGCTTAGCTTTTGCTTTTGTGAAGACTTTGATTCCCTTTTTAAGGTGGAAAGACTTCTATCTTTCAGAAACATGAGATTATGCTGAATTTGTAGCTACCTATCTTTGATCTCCAAAAACACACGCCTGGTTTCTTTTATTTCTCATGTAAAACATTTTGATAAAGGATAGATTTCTTCATACATGATACCTTATTATGAACATTTTTAGACATTATTAGTATTGTTTAATTTTATAAAATCCTCTGCACAGTCACAATGTCAATGAATCCATTAGAATTAGAATCCATTAGAATGTGTCATAATCTGTGCTCTATTCAGAACATAAAGTTGAGAAATTTTGCAGGAAAACATTCATTTCTCAGGCCCAACACAATGAGATTCAAAAAAGCCTAAAATACAAACTAGTATAAAGCCCAATGTTTCTATATTTAATAAATTGGATTAAAAACTGTTTTAAGGATTTGAGTAAACCTTGCCATTTTGATTAGTGTTTTAGTCAAACAGAAAAAAATGCAGTTTTGCGCACACACACACACACACACAAACACACACACACAAAAGAAAAAAAGAAAGCAAGCAGATCCATGTAGAATGTTAAAAAAGAACTCAAGGTTAGAAATTTGTCATTAAATAATTTTGTTACTTGCTCCATTATGTATAGGCTAGAGATATTGTTAAGAGAGACATTTCAAGAACCCTGTCTCTTCAAAGTAAGATGTAAGAGCAGACAATGGCTTGTGGGTCAGGGAGAGTAAATATTAGGAAGGAGATTAATTAGCATGCCAAAAGAACTTTACTAAGATGAGAAGGCTACAATGGGACTGAAAATCTCCAGCTGTGCAGAACTCTCAGGAAGGAGGAAAAAGCAGTAAATGAAGAATCAAAAAGGGACCCCTACCTGTTTAATCAACCACAGTGATTAGAATAATTAATATTTTTTCAAATTGTACATTACAGAGACTTTTCTTAAAAGTCAGGAAAAACAAGAGAACTTGTTTCAGAAAGAAAATGAAAAAATCCCCAAATTCTTCTGCTGACATGTAATATTTTTTCATGTTATTTTCACTATTCAGAAGAAGGAAAATGTAACAATTTTATTACATACTTCATCCTCTAGTTTTGTCTGCATTAGAAATACTTCCTCAGTTAAGTTATACAAGTGGAATTGCAAAATTATTCTTATAACTTATTTCAGGCCTGAAAATTCATATGGCTACCTAACCCAAATATACTTTTCACATCATACTATTACCCACAATACCTTTTGTTGAGTGTAATGCAAATATTAGCAAATCACACATCTGTAATTCTGACCCACATATTTGAGCAAAAAGGAAACTTGCAGTGGGTAAAACCAGCAGAAGTACTTCATTCTCTTTGCTTCTCCTTATTTCTCATTTTTGCCTGAGAATGAAAAATGTATGTGGAAGACCTTTAGTGACATACTTCAGAAAACATAAACTATAGGGGTTGTGAATTAGAAAACTGCTGACTTACTCCTCAAACTTCTATGGTATTTAATTATAGAAAATTGGGAAGTAAACAGTTTTTCTTCTCTTGGGACCTGAAGGAACAAAATCACAGATCTGAACAAAAGCATCATATAGGTTGCAATATATACACTCCTGATGGTGTAGTTCACTAAAGCCAAAATCATTAATTTCCAAAGCATGTCTAGAATGATAACAATGAAATCAGGGAAATACAGTGGCATTTGACTCCACTCTGCTGGTAAGGGAACCAGAACTCACAAATGTTCTTATATTTTTAATAAGGAAGAAATTGGCTGAGGAAGTTAAAGTTCTGTAGTCTGTATTACATAAAAAGCCAGATTCTTCTGTGTGTAACAGCTTTGGATGATTAAGAACTCAAATCTCATAAAAGGTCTGAGTTCCAAGATTTTTCTATATGAACTTCTGTTTCATCAGCTGTTGGGGCTATATACAATGTCAGAAAGGTTAGATGAAGTGTCAGGCAGAGATGTCACACCTTTAAGATGTTTTTTGTTTCAGTTCTAAGAGGAGGACTTTGCTTAGACCTGTCTTGAGATGGTCTTCTGCCCCGATGTTAGACAGGTCAATATGCCTTATTCTAAAGCATACATAAGGTGTGTTGTAGTTTGGGATTCTTATGTAAATTCTCTCCCCTGCCACTAACTGCCCATGCTAGGAGTTAACAAAAAAGAGTCGTTAACTGCTGATTTCTTGGGTGGGGGCAGGTTGTCTCTTTTGTTTTTTGGGGACTACACACGGCTGAGGGGAAGGGGGGTTGGGAGGCGGGGGGGAGTCAGTTGCCTTCCGGCCGGGACGGCTGCTGGCTGGGGGTTTTCGGCTGCCTGCCCGGACTCCTGCCCGGGACGGTGCCTCACTCCTCCTCGCTTCTGCCTGCCACTGGCCTGCTCGTGGGGGACGGCTCCTCGCTTCTGTCTGCTGGCCTGCCTGCTTCCCTGCCGGGGCTGCTCCTCGCTGTTAGTTTCTACTTGCTGCTGGACTGCGCCTCGCCGCTGGCTTCTGCTGGCCTGCCTGCTTCCCTGCCGGGGCTGCTCCTCGCTGTTAGTTTCTACTTGCTGCTGGACTGCGCCTCGCCGCTGGCTTCTGCTTGCCTGCCCGGACTGCGCCTCACTGCTGACTGCAGGCTGCCCCGGACTGTAACACTGATACTGCCATAAGTATAACCTTTTTGTTTGGGTGGTTGTTTGGTTGGTTGTTTTTTTTTTCCCTTGTTGGGGAAGCGGTTTGCTCTGGTCTGTTTACATAAATATATATATATATATACAGCAGTTAAGAACAGTTATCCTTCTTGTATTAAAGTTCCTCTTCTAAATTTGATAAAGAGTGGCGTGATTATTGTGGAGGAGGCCCCCTCCCCAGCTTGTGGGTAAACATTTTTTGGTTTTTTCTCCTCAAACCAAGACAAGGTGTCAATAAGAACAGATGTGTGCTTAATGCTGATCTTCCCAGCTCCCATGCTCTCTGGGTCTTTATGGTTTCTGGCTTTTTGACAGTACTTGTGTTAACAGAGATCCACGGCTGTTTAGCAATCTAGTCAAATTCAAGAATGAGAAATACAGGCACTTTGGAGCATTTACCCTCCAGAAAAAATATTAAGGATTAAATTGCAGCAACAGCAGAAGAATAAGGAAAGTCACAGAAGACCAAATAAATTTTGAAGTCTGCATTGGCCTGAAGTAGATGATGAAAGTCAAAGAGAATGAGAGATGAGTACTTCAAAGTAGTCAAAGACACAAGTAGCAAAAGTCAAGGGGAAGCTGAGATGCAGCTAACAAAAGACCTCAAGGTTAATAAGAAATCATTGCAAACGTAGTATGTATTAGTATAAAGAAGGTAAAAGAAAAGAAATTGTCCCATTGTGGAGGAAGAATGTAGTAAGAAGAGAAATGGAAGAAACAATAATTTAAAACCTATGTACCAATCATTAATGGCATATAGGTGGTTAGCTCAGTTATCACAGCAATGACAAGAAAAAAGAAAGTGCTTAGATAAGGCTTTGTCTGTAATGACTCTATTTTGTAAATTTTGTAAAAAAATGATTGTTGTAATCACCTTATGAACTCTGCTACTGAATATTCACAGAATTGTTTGAAAGGATCTCAGAATTGTTAGCTGTTGCTTTTGAGAAACTGTAGAGAACAAGTGGGTACCAGATGACTGTAAAAAAAAAAAAAAAAAGCAAATTAAGAGGTTTCTTTAAAAAAGGGAAAGAGTGGCTTGAAAAATGGTCAGAAAATGAAGCTCCTATTGTTCTACTCTCAATTTCTAGAAAATACAGGGACAGGGAATTCAGCACACTATGTCTAAGTGTCTGGAAGATATCAGAATGCAAATGCCATCAAGTCAGAATCATTTGCTTATTAAGTAATCCTTCTGCTCTGTTCAGTGATATTCTAGGGTTCTATATATTGACAATAAAAAACATTTGGACCAATTTGAAAGATTCAATGGGATAATAAAGTGATCAGAGATCTCAAAAACATGGTTTAAGATTAAAAGAACAGTATAAAAATATGATAATGAACATATGTCAGGGAGGAAATACAGAGTGGTGTTACAATAGTTTCCAATGCAGAACAAACTGCTGAACAGGGGAAGAGAGTAATATGCTCTCCATGCTTTGGGGGAATAGGATTCACAACAAGTTATAACCTTAAATTGAAGCAAAATCTTCCTGTTTCAGGTATTGGAAACCTCTTCTGAAGTTAGACTAGTTAAACTCACTGACATAGATTAGTGTGGGGGTTCTATCACTGACAGACCTCTCCGATTGTGCCTCTGTGGTCTAAAAATAGATTTAGATCAACATCTGCCAGCAGTGACAAGGTATATCTGGTTTTGCTTGTGGGCAATGGATAGATAGATAGATGTTCCTATGGGATTTTCTTCAACGTATTTTTTAAAAACTATTTTAACTGTGTTATTATATTCGAATGAACTTAACTCCATGCTTTAATGCCTTAAGTGAACACATTCTTCATTTACAGGGAGTAAAGCACTTTTGCAGACACAATATTCAGGGTATAAACTTATTTCTATTTCCTAGTAACTTCTCAGCATATCCCTTCTGTTTCACCATTAACCTATACAAACTTTTCTTTCAATATATCCCTTTGTGCATATGTTACATAATTCCAACACTTTCACATAACATACAGATGTGTAGAAAAAATACACATTTAAATGTATATTCCCTCTTTTTTCATGTCTCCATGCTTTTTCTTGTAAAACATCCATATTGCTTACACCAATCTTGTAACCTATACTACCAGCTACACCACCTTCATTGCTACTTCCATGTAGGCTCCATGAGCTAGTCAGAGGTAAAGCAACATGAATATTTATGATTCTAAATTAGTAAATCTTAATATTTGAAACATTTATATTACCAAAAACTTACAAAATAGATCTTATTTTGAAATCCAGGAGAATTTTTTTTAAGTAATAGCAGCTGTGTTTCTTGACTGGATAGTGATGAAAAGAGATATGAGGCAGTTTCAAAACTCTCAGTTTAAAATTATGTACCTGTTACCATTAGTATTATTCTCTTACCTCTGCTACATCTTAAAGGTGCTGTTGTTAGGCACATCAGTATGTTACAATATAGATATATTTTCTGTGAGAAATGTATGCACATTTAAAATAAAAAAAAATTTTTCAAGATACATAAGTTTAATCTTTGAAGAGAAGTGAAATTACCTAGGAAAAAAAAAAACTTTTCAGTTTTGTATCTTTAAAATGCCATTTCAATCAAGTATCATTTTTTATGTGCTTGAATAAATGGAATTACCAACTTGTGTAAAGTCCTTGATCAGAATGAGGCTCTTAAACCAATTATGTGGAGATCAGAGTGCTTAAAATTATAAGGAATACATTTAGAATTATTAAAGGCTTCAAATAGCTTGGTTCAGGCAAAATTACATATAATTGATCATTAGCATGTGTTGTCAGTAGAAACTGCAGTCATAGGTGTTGAAGATCACTTTTTAGACAAATTGCAGTGAAACTTTTGTGAAACCCAAACCATACCAAAGCTCCCTTTTCTAAGGATTTTCGCTGAATGCAAATCCTAGTCATTTTTATTCCTCTTCTCTAAGTATGGAAAGATGCACCATGAGTTAAAAGCGCTGATGCTGTCTAGATGAAAATGTCAAACACAGAGGGAGCAAAAACCAAATAAATTGATTGCTGAGTAAGTGAAAATACAAATTCGAGGATTGGGATGCTGTGAAAAAGTTTAAATAAGTAATTATTTTTTTAAAAAAAAATAACAAAAACATTTACTTTATAGAGAAATTTCTTCTTTGCCAAAGGGTAAAGCAATTTGTCTGAAATTAACATTAAGACTGACAAATACAAACTGGATTGTCAGAGAATGATTGCATAAAGGACTGACTCTATAACCCACCCTGAGAATAACATGACTGCTTTATTGATTATTATTTAGCCTCTCTGCAGTCCCTCTACCCCTCTGCTTTGTATTTTATGATTCATTTATTACAGAATATAATGTCATTCTGGATAGGTAGTATTTTCAGAGTCAGGCACATAAATCCTAATCTGGCAATCATCCTCTATATTTGTCAGACTGGTGACAGGATTTTCATTGATTTTAGTGATACAGGTTTAGGAACAAAATGGCATCTATTATGTAGTGTATGATGCAAGTTAGTGAATTTAATTAATACTTTACCGTTTGTCTGTAGTTACATTATATGACCAAAATCAAAACTTTCTAAAATCAGTCATAATCTCATAATCACATCTCTTTTTGCATGAAGTAGCATTTTTCTGGTTATCAGATCTGAGAATCTCTTGATGGACTTGACCCTGATTCCAAGTCTGAAAGTAACTCATTTTTTTGTCACAGAAAACACTTCCAGCTACTACACTAGGAGTGTTGCGTTCTCTAAACATACTTGGCAACCTCGCATGGGTTAGTTTTGGCTAACAGCCAAACCATCACCCAGCTGCTCGCAGGCCTCTCCCTTTTAAGTCACGTATAGGAAAAACTGGAACGAGAAAGTTCATGAGTTAACATATAAGCAGGGATACTGTTTAACAATTATTGTGGCTGACAAAACAAACTTGACTTGGAGGTTAATTTCTTTCCAAATAAAATGTAATAGCTAATTTGAGTAGCAGGAAACAAGAAGATGCACATTCAAACATCTTTTCTCCACCCTTTTCCCAGGCTCCAGACTCCCGCACCTGACCAGCACAGGGGGAATTGAGGCAGCATAGTTAGTATTTAATAGTTTCTCTTCAACTGCTCCTTCCTTCTCACACTTTTCCACTGCTCTAGCATGGCTTTTCCATGGGCTGCAGTCCTTCAGGAAAATGTTCTCTGGTGCGGGCTTCCCACAGTTCCTTTGGATGTACCTGTTTGCTTTGGCATGGGTCTTCCAGGGTCTGCAATGCTCTGTCAAGGAGAGCACCTCCTCCTCTCTCTCCGACCTTGGTGTTCCGTTGTTTCTTACGGTTCCTGTTCCCATCTCCTCTCTCCAAGGAGCATTTTCTTAGCTATTCTTCCCTTTCACAGAGGCACCACTAGCTCTGCTGAAGCGCTTGGCTGCGGCCTGCTCTGTCTCCCCTGAGGAGCTGGTAGGAACTCACTGTTCCCAACTCGGGACAGCCCGGCACCTCTTCCCACCCTGCAGTCCCCCCTCCCACTCCCTCTACGGAAACCTTGATATCCGCAGCTAACACAAACCTAACAATCAGAGTGTTATTCGAGTCTAGGGAATAAAGCTAACATAATAAAATTAGATGAATTAGGTCAACAGGATGACAGATGGAATTAAAAATTAAATATGGAGTCAGCTATGCTGGAAAGGTAATTGAACTATTTATGCACCTTGCTCATTTCTAAATTAAATTTAACTAATTCGAGAAAGCAACCAGATGTTACTGAAGGCTTTGAGTTAAGTTACAGTTGCTGTTTAGAAGACAAAAGCCAGAAGGAGGGAAGAGTACACGATCCTTACAAAAGGGGATAACACGGGCAGGCGGCATCATTACGCGCCTCCAGCAGCGCTCAGAGACGAGCTGCGAGCTTGTCTCCCGCAGGCGAGAAGTTCTATCTCGACACGACCGTGAGTTTTGAAAGATCCGTGTCAGCCTAAGGATTTCCGCAGATCTAACTCCGGGTACGCGGTGCCAACGCAGCTGGGGAGAAGTTCCAGCGTTTTCCACCCCCACCTGGAGAAGCCGGCGGCATAGCGCCGCTCCTGCGGGAGCGGGAGGGGCGCGACGAGGCTTGGCGGTGCGGGGGCTCCGCCGCCCTCCCGCCGCCCTCCCGCCTGCCCGGGATGCTCTGGTCCGGACGGGGCTCGGCGGGAACGCGCCTGACCCGGTGCGGCGGCGGGGG
>VWZD01006257.1:193468-203750 GCA_013396695.1 Sakesphorus luctuosus
CAGCAAGGTGAGAGGCTGGGCAGCCTCCCCTTCTCCCCCTTTCTGCTCCAGGTGCGGGCGGCTGTCCCGTCCCCCGCCGGCAGCGCCCGACCGGGGCTCGGCTCCGCGGTGCGTAACCCGTGCTCGTGTCTCCTTTCGCCCAGATGCTCCCGGCGGCGGCCCTGGTGTGCGTGTGCGCGGCTGCCTGGTGCGGCCCGGCGGCGGCGGCGGCGGCCGGGGGCAGACCGGACAGCGGTAATTTTCTGGACGATAAACAATGGCTCACGACCATCTCCCAGTACGACAAGGAGGTCGGGCAGTGGAACAAATTCCGAGACGTAAGTTCAGCTTTTCCACCCTGCCGCGCCCGGCCCGCGCCCACTGGCGCCGTTCGTGGAGGGCATCCCTTGGACAGCGAGCGCTGGGATGCAGCCTCAACTTCCCTCTTTTTCCCCGGATCCTAATCCTTATTTTAATTCCCAGCGGCGCCTCGGCGAGAAGGAGGGAGGTCCCGCCGGGCAGTTCCCGGTGCGCTGCCACCGCTGAGCGGCGCGGACCGCCCGGTGTGCCCCGGGCCGTGCGGGGCGCACAGTCCGCACCTTCGGGGCCCGGGGGCCGGGCCACGGGAGCCGCTTCCCGCCCTGCGGGTCGCCAGGCGGCGAAGAGGGAGTCGAGTCATGTTTGTCCTCCCTCCTCCCCGTTTCCCTTCCCGCGGCGGGGGCTGTGGGCCGAGATGCGGTGGGGGCGCAGAGCCGGGCCGGGGGCAGGGGCTCGGGCTCGGTTTCGCGCCGCGTCTCCACCAGTGCTGGCCGGGGCAGAGCACCCCTCCCTCCCTCCCTCCTGCCCGGGCACCTGGAGCGCTGCTGTCAAAGTGCCGGCAAGGGCGGGCGAGGGTAGCGGGGCAGCGCTCACGGCCGGGGGTATGCGGGTCGCGCGGCCCGTGTGCGGCAGCTGCGGGGTCAGGCTGGGAGCGTGTGCGCGGAGCGCCCGGAGCGCCTTGCTCGGAGCCCCTGAGCATCAGCTCCAACCTGACCCGGATCCATCAGTTACGAAACCTGCCGCTGTAAGGTGCCTCTGTCCTCCAGGGTGCTTCGCCTGGGCACCTGATTCGGTCTCTGTTTGCTGCAAGTTCAGTGAAACACAATCAATATTCACAAGTCCCTTCACGGTTTTTTTTTCAGTGGAAAGGATTTTCTTTGATCATCCAGTATCCTGCGTCCTTTGGTGGCGCTTTTAAAAATCTGAATTCCAACCATGCAAAATAATTTTCTCTTTACTGTTTTGCCTTCTGGATTTCTTTGATTTGGAGTAAAGCGTTGATTCGGTTCACAGCTTAAGAGGCAACAGGTTTCTTGTGCTGCTGGTTGCTGTGGCTTGCTGTAGTGAACTGAAGTAACTGTCTCCAAGAAGTCTCTTATTTTTCTGAGACCTGGGCTGACTTGTGATGCATGTATTTTCTAGCTTTTTATCTGTCCTGTATGTGGGGTGCAAACCTGGCTGTTTATGTTAAGCAACTAGGAAAGAAGAGCTGCTGTTAAGAGTTGTGGGAGAATTTATTTTCCCAATAGTTGTTGTTAAACAGCATAATTTTAGTGTTTGAAAACACTCCATTAGTAGTCACATGTTTTTGTTTCCCTTGAATATCTTCAAAGAACTTACGTTTTATGTGAAAAATAGCTGTTGAGTGTGCTGCGCTTTAGCGAATGCAAACCAACATGTGGTGCTACATAAATGTTTTAGGATTAAAGGCTACTGCTGGAAAACTTCAAAATAAGTACATCAGTTATGTTTTATAGTTGGGCAAAGTAATTTATGTAAGGACTACCCTGCAAAGCTGAGGAAGCTAAGTGCTCTCTAATGCCTGTCTCCTGGGTGCCTGCTGACATGTACTGTAATACTGGATATTAGCCAGATAATTTATTCTGTGACAAGTAGCTGTCCTCAAGGGTTTTAAGAGTGACTGCTTTGAGGAAGTAGTGCATACTGATTCTTCTAAGGCAATTCACAAATATGCTGGCTTATTTATTTTTACACTGTTTAAGTTTTATAAGGCTGATACTTAAGCTGATACTTTTATTTCTTGTGCAGAATGCTTATATCCTGGTCATTGGTACTTGATCTGGAATATTTATGGATGATTGATATGTCTTAAGGCTCTCTCTTTAAAGCATGGATAGTTTTCAGTAATATATAAAATATATCAGTAAAAAAGTTGAAAATTACGAGTTAATTTACCTGCACAAGAATACAATAGAAAAATATTTTACTTGTAAGGAGCATTGGTCAATTATCATCCTTAAATAAAACATGGTGAAGTTTTATTAACATCCTACATTTTTATTTAATTAGTAAATATACTTGTATGACTGTAATTTGTTTGTTTTGAAATTGTGATTAGCAGTTTAATTAGTGATTCAAATGTGGCCTTCTGTTAATGAACGAGACAACAACATTTGAAACATATGTTAGGGTAACTGTCTTACAGAGTTAAAATCAAAATAAAAGTACGCAAGACCTGTGTTTGTAATTTAATTCTCTGGTCAGAGCAGGGTATTTTTTGCAGGCTTTAAATACCCTACAGATGTAAGGGTAAGATGGAATTCTGGTGTGAAAAGAAGTATTTAAAGGCTTAACTTAAGACTTAACTGACAGGACTGATTAATGTGAAAGATAATGACTCTGACTTCTGGCTCATTGGCTCGGTTTCTTAGGAGTTTTAGATCGCAGTGAGAAACAACACGGTCATTCAGAAAGGGAACCCTTGCAGAACCTAATAGGATGTGATTTTTTTATTTATAAAAAACCAAAAACCAAACCTCAAACCTAGCGCTCTTAACGATCATCTAAAATGCCAGTTTTGTCAATAAGTGTTATTAACATGAGAATATTAGCTAAGATCTTTTCAGTACTTTGTTCAGGCAGAACTGTAACTGACTCTTCAATGCTCTTGAAAGGTCTTGCTCATTCTGACAAATCTGTTGAAAATAATGAAATAGGTCTAGGCAAGAACTGTGCCTTAACATGTAACAGTGGGAGGCTAGATGAATGTTAGAGGCTGCCTTCTCACATCTTTTTCTTGTGCAGAAATTGAGAATGGTCTAATTTTTAAATAGGTGAGTTTTCATCTTAAAGCTGGGGGTAGAAAAATGTATTCTTGATATATCAAATATCAACTCTGTTAAGGGGTAGTGCAGGTCAAATGTTTTGAGTTATATGTAAGCACATGTTTACTTTTGCCTGAAGTACCTGGAGAGGAAGAGGTTTTAAGCCGATCTTGGTGCTGCTGCAGTCCAGTTACTTAGTAGCTGCAACTAGTAACATCTGTCACTAAACTAATTCTCTGGGTTGATGTGTTTATTAAGGTTTTCCAAGCTGCCTGGTTAGCCTGCTGTGGTAGCCAGTGGTGTCACAGTGCGGGGAGGTTCTAGCTAATGTTTGTGTTTACTTCACACTTGGGAATTGAGGCTTTTCAGTAGATGTTGTTAGGGGAATCTCTTCATTCATATTTTGTTATATTTATGATGCTTTGTGCTAATGGTCTTACCTATGATGATTATATTAGACATTTGATAAAATTTTGTATATATATGTATAAACCACAGTTTGTATGACATAGAGATTATTCTTTTTAAAAAATGTGATTGAGTAATGGCATTACATTTGTACTCTCCTGCTTGGAACATCCTAAATCTTATCTAGGGGACCTTCATTACTCATAGTGGTGTAAATCTTTGGAGCAGAAGAAAATATAGGAATTATTTTTTATTCTCTTTCTGACTTGTTTCCAAATATTGGTGGTATTATTAATCCTAGAGCAAAATACAATGGCTTTGTCATTTGTGATCACTTTGTCTATTTTATGTGGTCATTACAGTCAGCTGGAAAAAATAGTGTATAACTGTAGTTGTCTTCTGCATCGCTAGTTGAAAGTCTTTCAGACTTCTCAGAAAATTTAATATTTATTTCTTTAAAATTCTGTGAAGTAACATTCCATAGAGTGTAACTAATTTTCATAACTGATATTTGTAAGCAGTGTCTTTTGCATTTGTGTTTATTAAAAAGACTGTGTTTTATACAGTAAATTTTACTTGCTGCTTCAAGAGTTATTTAGGATCTAACTTGCTTATTAGTGGCTTTTACTTTTTCTTTTCAAAGAGATAGTAATTAAGTGATATCTGTGTTTGCAAATTTAAAATGATCAATAAATTCCTCATCTCAACTATGGCATAGTATTGTTATGAAATAATATGATTGGTTGATCCTTGTAATAGTTAACGCTCTGATACAATGTGATTTATCATCCTACCATGCTAATACACTTATCAAAGGTAGAGAAGACAGAAGAAAATTTAAGTAACAGGCCTTAAACCAATCAGTGAGAAGAGGATGTTTGCACTGGTAATACTCCCTTTTACTCTGCTTCACTGTGAAGGGTTCTTGCATTGACCATGTATTGCCTTCTACAACATGTGGCAAGTTTGCGCAGCTCATGTTGACTTCCCAGATGAGTCGTTTGTAAATACTTAAAGAATATGTTTTTTCAACATTAGTGAAAACTTCTGTGTTTGGGAAGGAGATGAATCAAATAGTAGGTCTCCATACCAATTCAGTAATATCCAGCATTCATGATTCTCTTGTCTGTTTTGGAGGTTTAAGGCATCTTAGAAACAAACACTGCCCCCACGCTGCGCCTCAGCTAAACTCCCCACCAACTGTACATGACTGTTGTTAGCAGAACATCTCTGCCCAGCTCTGGGTTGCAACCACATCTCTGTACAACCAAGAAAGCCAAAGGCAGTTTTAAAAACGATGCATCACAAGCTCTTTGCACTTCAGTGTGTGATAACCTTGTAAATATTTGGAAGGTTTTCATGTTTCCAGAGTGGAGTGCCAGTAACTTTATTTGAAAAGGAGAAGGACTTCTTTTCAACAAGAACAGAAGAGGGCAAGAAGCCTCCTTGTTTGTGAAGGATTGTGAATGTACTTAAGAGGATACTGACATATTAGGATTGGACAGTGCAGCACTCATTGTTAACTCACTCATGTTAACTCATTAGTTGTGAAAATAGGTCTGGTAGTCTTATTTCTGCTGTACATTTTATGGTTGAGGGTTAGAAAAAACCCATACCTCTTTCCTTATTAGTGGATATGGCAAGTCTTTTACTACATACATATGTTGTGATTCTGAAAATAGGAAAGAATAGAATTGCAAAACATGAAAGATTAACTTCCTTTTTATGTTGTCTTAGACCTAAGTTAAAGCAAGAACTTGTAATAGGTTAGTTACTTCTTCAAATAGGGCACTGAGTTTTTTCCATGTGTCAGTTTGTTAGTTGAAACTTGTTATCAGCACTTCTAAAGTGGTATCAGTCATTTTTGTTCATTACTTATTTCATGGAAAAATTTTGAAGCCTAGGAAGTTTGACAGAAAGAATAAGTATTTTGTATCTACTCTTGTAACTGCTATCTTTGAAATGAAACTAGTAAGGACTTGATCACTATTTTAAACTTTATAATGAGAGAAAAATGTTAGGAATTTGTATTAATTTTAATTGAGGAAATCCAAGAAGCTGTTGAATTGTTCATAACTAAGTTGAACGTGGCAAATTATAATGGGAAGGAGTAATGGAAATCTTAAATTTTCTTCTGTATTGTCAACAAAGGCCTCTGATTTTTATATGTACTTTTAATTCCTTTCCAAGTACAGATTTATTTTTTCTTTCATGTGATTACTTTTTTATGGTCTGTTTTTGCTGTCCTTTTTTAGTGAAAAATAATTTTTTATCTGACAAGGCAGAGTCTACTAATTCCAAACTATTGTTAACATTGAACTCTTAAATGTCTCTCAGAAGGCATTAACTTGGAAGCTCTTTATACAGCTAAGGTTTAGAAGTTAAGTAAATGGTAATGTGCTTTTCCTTAGATTGCCCTCATAATCTAAAGTAAAGCTGATAACATTGTTTCATCTTATCTTTATCTCCTTTCTCCGAAGAATAATCTTTATTTTATTTGCTGTAGGTTATTTAGTGGATATGGATACCCAGTCTTCTCTTGTCTTTCCATTAAATCTTATTGGGATTGACTCTAGCCATCTGTGCTTATTATAGTGTAGTATAAATAGCTTTGTAATACACAAATAGATGGTAACAGTAACAGCAACTGCATGGGCTGTCTTGCTTTTAAAATCAGAAATGAAAGATGTCTACAAGATACATTGTAAGGGGGGGAGTTGAATATAGAAGACAGTGGAATATGGGCAGAATTAGAAATACCTTTTTAGAATAAAAGTTTCCTTATACTTGAATACTTGAGTTGCTCTAAAGCTAGGTTCCAAAAACATACCCAGCTGCTCAAAGATTTCCTTATTTCATTCAGTGTATCTTGGGGCAGGGAAGGGGTACCAGACACAATGTGGACACACCACGAATCATGACACAGCATGCACATGACATAGACACAACACATAACTACTTAAACTCAGTGCCTGTTTGATGGAGTTACACTTGAAAACTGGCCAAGGCTTGCAGGCATATTAATCCAAGTTATTATTTCTCTTTGCTGCTAGTTACATCAAATGCTTCAATTATTTTGAAGTAATAGAAGTGGTAAAGATGGAAGAAAGAATTGATAGTGTTAGTCTGAAAATATTCTCTTTTTCCTATCAGTACATAAAAATAACTTGTTAGTAAAATATCTGCAGTTTTGCTTTGTAGTTATTTTTTAATGTGTTTTTTATATTTTTATAATTTTTAAAATTTGTGACATTGATTTTGCAGTCAGGTTTTTCCTAATGTCTGATGTTTTCGTTTTGTCCTATTTGTCTTAACCTGACATCTTCGAATGTGTTAGTAACCACAGATAAACAACTTCTTTTTTTTGCATCATGTCTGTGTCTCACTAGGACTGTGCTTAATACTAAAAATTTTGTTTGTTTGCTCTAGAGACAAATAATATGGAGGCACTGATAATAAATACTAACATACTGTATTTAAAGTTCCTGTAATTTTCTTATTTCTTGAAGTTTAATTTCTGAAAGAGAAAAGTTTGTGGTTCGTAGTATTAGTGTTCGAAGGTTCACTTGGTGTTCTCACCTAATGTGAACGATCTATAGTTCTTTGTTAGATTTCTTTTTTAATGGNAAGAAAAGTTTGTGGTTCGTAGTAGCAATGTTCAAAGCTTCACTTGGTGTTCTTACCTAATGTGAATGATCTGTAGTTATGTGCTGGTTTAGAGNGTTTTTCCCTTTTACTTTCCCATTTTACCTCATTTCACACTGATAGATTACAGTAGGGAAAATTGGGTAGGAATTAATGATTTATCTAAAAAAAGGTGGTATGGTATCAGGTAGCAACCTTGGACAGGACACAAGGAGAGGGAGTATGAAATTTTAACCCATGACAAAGCTTTCACATTACAATGAGGATGTGATTTCACTGCTCTGTTATCTTTGTAAACAGCTGCTTTAGCAGAACACAGTAAGGAAATGGATTTAAAAGAGTGAAATAATTCAATCTTTCTGGTATTTCTGTTACTAAAGACTGTCCAATGTTTGACATTGTGCTCAGAAAATTGTTTTGAATTATTTCTTTATTTTCTCATGTGATATGCAATCATTGGCTTGAAAGAGACTTGTCAGTTTGCAGCTTGTTCAGGGTCTCTCAAAAAAATTCTGCAAGTCATCAGATAATTCTATTTAGTACACTTACACTGGGGCCTGCATGTAGCTGGAAACAATTCCTTGACTTTTCAAGTCTGCACTTGATGATGAAATTCATTCCAGTTGTTACATCTATGTAACAGAACTCCTTGTTACATGCTACTGCACATGAAAAAGTACCTGTATTTTAACGGCTGTTCTTTAAAACAGAGGAAAGTTATTAATATGAAGACTGCGGGATATGTATTCAATGATGCCTGTACCTTCACAGATTTGGCAGGTCGTGTGTTGTTAACTGAAATACCACTTCGTGAGAAAACACACTGAATCTTAAAAGCACAATCAGTTGATTGGCACTGTCCTAGTTCAGCAGGTGGGACCAGTTTATCACTGTGTGGGTGTGACCAAAGCTGTGTATTCTACACCCTCTATTCGTTTCCCATGAACTGTTAACAATGGGCCATTTGCAGCAGCTGCCCAGGGCACACCCAACCCCTCAGGATTTAAGCTGGGTGTTAAAGAAGCCTGAGAGATAAGAGCTGTGATAACTCCCCTCCCAGAAGTCATTAGCACCTCCACACGCAGCCTGAGGGGATGTGTCTGCTAATGGGCCATCAACAATTCCAAAAATACCCCACGACTCACAGAGTCAGATCACCCATTGTGGAACTCCTCACCCTGGGGGAGGGACTGGGCATTCCCACCTAGACCAGAGGGTACATAATCTTTGAGTTTGAAGACCTCTGGAACCTTTTTGTCAGATCCGGAGGACTAGTACCTTGACAGGACTGCAACCACCACTCTTGACCAGATTGTGACCATCATCTGCACCAACAGGTTTTTCTTTCTTTCCTTCCTTTTTGCTTTGCACTCAGGGGAACCATGTGGGGCTCAGCACAGGGGCTAATGAACACTGTTGTGTTTGTGCCCTGGGTGCTGGGTTATACTTCTTGGTTGTGTGGGTTAAAAACAATTTCTCTTTGTATCATTGCATTTACTGTAATATTTTTATTAAATTGTAACTCTGATTTATAATCTCTTTTGTGTTGGGTTCGTTTCTACTGCCAGTTTACCTTTAAACCAGCACAGGCACTTAAAGCAGCAGTGTCAAGAATCCACTGTTTGAAGTGCCCTATCAGCTGTTTGCAAAAGAGTAAGCTAACCAATTTGATCAGTTTTAGAACGTCCAGATCAAACTCTGAGAATTCTCTGTATTCATACAGTTTAGGGCTAGAGTAGACCATTGGATTTGATAATACCCTTGCCTGTATATAGTGGCTTATTAACTTTTATCCTGACAAATTATATTACATCCAAAAATTCTAGTTCGGCAAAAGCATTTCTGGTTTCCTGAATCTTAACTGTGTGCTACTGGCACAGATGAAGATTTAATCTCTAAGGCCTGCAGTGTGAGGGAATTAATTAGCTGCAGTATTCCCAGATGATCTAGGCAGCAAATTTACACTGTTTTGCAGAAGAATAAGGAAGAATAACATCTAAATTCATACTGATCTGATCTGTAATTAGTTCCTTCTTTGCCCCAAATATGACAATGACTAGGATGGGTGCTTGATTTTTTAATTTATTTTATTTTAATATTAATGTGCTGTTTAAAAGGAATTCTGTTCTACCATCTTCATAGCATTTTCTTGTGTGCATTTTCAGCAATTGTGGCCAATTACTTTTATGTGCAAAATCACGAATGATGTTGGAATACAAGCCAGTTCAAATCCTAAGGAAGATGGATAAATGGCTTCAGAATTTTCATTAAGATAATCACCAAGAGAGAGATATTTGTTGTCTTAATCTGGTGTTCAAGTCTTTAAGCATACTGGGGATTAGGTAGGCAGTCTTGTTTCCAACATTCAGGAACAAAAAAGCGTGAACGTGAAGAGCTCATACATCCCAAAGCCAGCAGAGGGCTGTTAAATTGCTCAGTGTGCTACAAATAGTGAACAGTATTTCATATGTGAACTGAATTAAAGCACGCTAAGTGCATATCTGTTTTTCTAAATCTTAATAAATCAAGCATTTCCTACACAGTTAAGCTGTTTAATTTTTCATCCATGTACTTATTTTACAGTTGAATGTATCTAACTTTACTCAGGAGTTCTTGGTAGGCAGTTACAAGGGCCTGTTTTGACGAACGCTGGTACTTGCATGAGTGGACAGAATTTCTTCACCCTGATAAGAAAAAGACTCCATTATGTTAGGGAAAGAGTCACTTGGTTCTTCCTGTGATATCCACTCATACTTATGGGCTCCTCAAAAGAAAATGTTTTCTCGTAGGATGTAGGAATATGTGACCAAAACGGGAGTTACTTTAAGTAACAACTTAAATGTAGTTACAAGTTAAGTGTAACACGGTGATGAATCATGAGATTCTGCTCTGAGATCGACAGATGTAGTCTCATAAAGATGGAGAGGGAGGGATATGCAGAAGTGGTATTAACTATGTAGTTTTGTCCTGCAGATTTAACTAATAAAGGCACGTTCTTCCCTAGGACTGAATGTGTTTCTATAAACTGGATACTACACAGCCTCATGGTTAGGACAAGAGCTACCATACCTGTCTTTGCTTACTTTTATGCTGAATGTTTACAATTCCTCTCTTTTTCTTCTTCTCCACCCCCCCTCCCCACCCAT
>VWZD01006257.1:203790-217117 GCA_013396695.1 Sakesphorus luctuosus
AGTTTCTTAGGGCATATGAAACTATCACTTTTTTCTTCCAAGTGTTCTAGGTTTGGATTGTAGCAAGCTTGTGTAAGTTGAAGATGTTTTTGAGTAACATAACTCTTTTGAAGACAATAAATAACATTTTTCCGGAAGGTTCTAAAGTAATTTAAAGAGATTTTACTCTTTGTATCCCTCATTCTGAGCAGCAAAATGCTTCAGAGAATATTAGAAGTATTTTTATAGGTCATCATGTCTGTGGGTTTATCTCACTATTTTGATATCCCTTTAACTGCAGATCATTTTTGGGTATATACTGGGAGTGACACGTGTTTGACAATGTTTGTGGTGTGCAGAATAAAATAATAATTCTGAATTTGTATCTCAGACTTGTGAGGTAGTTGTCTGCAATACTTTCAGTTCATTGACTGGAAGAATTACCCCTTTTTTACATGCCTATAAGTGTCATATAAGAACAAGACAAGTATTGCTACAAACATCAAGAGATTTCAAGAAAATGTGTGTTTGAACTCCCAGTTTCTCCAAGAAAGGTAGGAGAAGATATCAAAAATACTTTATAAAATTTATGAAATTATTCTATGAAGCAGCTTACACAGTTAAAGTTTTAAAAAGGTCTGTCTTGTCAAACAGATACTCCTTTAGCTGGAAAGTAAGGGAATCTTGAAATTTTTTACGAAGGGTTGGACTGAGACTTTCCAGCCCAGTTTGAGTATAGTTACACTACTCAACAGCATGAATGTTAGGGAATCTCTTCTCTGAAATATTGCAAGTTGCTGTTCAACGTTATTAATAATAAAATGGCCATCTTGTTAACAACATCTGTATAATACTGCTTTTCCCACAGATATTTATGTTTTTATTCTAATGTAGGTAAAGGTTAGTAATTTGCACACACAGTTCTACATACACAGATCCTATTCTTGCTTAGTTTCATCAGAAATAAGTTTTTTTATTGAAAAAATTTACTAGTTGAAGCTAAAATTTCTGTAACTGTAAAATTATTATCTCTACAAGTGAGTTAAAATATGTCAATGTGCATCATTTATTTATACTGCAATAAAACAAATTTAAGCTTGAAAATGAAGTGCATGTATTTTCAGATTTGACAACTGAATTTTTCAGTTGCTTAACTTGGGTAGCTTTAGCCAAACAACTTGCTCATTAGACCAAAAAAACTGCCAAGAGTAATCAAGCATAGGGATGAAACAAAAGACATTGTGATTTTATTATTTTATGCCTGGTGCTTATCAAGAGAAGTGGTTGGTTGAAGGAAAATGAAAGAAAAAAAGAGAAGAAAAGAATCTTCTTACTGCTTAGTTAGTTATAATTTGAAAAACATCAGTGATGTGTAGTCAGCTAACCCTATAATGTCTGAATTCTCACCGGAAGTTGTTCAAGTAGTGTGTTTCTAAGAAGTTTTGCAGGAAGTTAAACACTTCTGCTTGCAGTTTTAGGGTTGCTTTTTTCCCCAACTTTATCAAAACTTCACTGTGAATTTCTCTGGAATGATGTTTTATACTGGATCTGAACTCAGTTTGCATGGAGTCTTGTCAAATTGACGTCACTGAGAATGTGTTCACTTATGTTTGTGAGATGTGCAATTATGCTGGGCTCCTTATTTAAAATAATTGTTTGAGAATTAAATCTACACAACAGACTTCTGTATATATTTTGCATCTTTGAAAAACAGAAAGAAAGCATACTTGAACTGGAGAACAAACTAAGTCATCCATGCAATAACGTATTTTCATTAGAAGATCCTATCTAGGGGTCTGAAGTGGAAAATATATCAAGATTGTTATGTGTAGGTTTAATTTTTTTTTTTACTTTCCCTTTATTATGTATAAGGGAATTCTGAATTTGTTGCTTCTTATGAAATACAGTGAGAACATTGTTTATTTTATTTGTTAAGCTACTGGATTTGATTGGGGATTTTATTTCTCTTTTTAGTGAATTTTTTTTCCTTCCTAAGTTGTGACTTGTTTATATTTTGCTGCACTCTACCTCCCCACTTCAGCCGTTTATGATGTGCGGGTAGAAGACAATCTTTGTTTCACTGACTTGAATCAGAGTATTTAATTTTGACTAATTCATCTGCAGGGATTTCTGTTTGTGTGTGTAAACTCTGTGTCTGACTGATTTGCAGTATTGCTTCATGGAGTTGCAAGTAGGTGCCTCTGTGCTGCCTTCACATGCCAGGCTTCTACAGTGAATTGCATGTTGCATCATCACTCTGCTTTCCCCTTTAGCTGAATCCCATGTTGCATTGTGCCAAACAGTACAGGAGCTCAATTAAATGGGAGGGTGACATCACTAAGCAGAAAAAAAATCCAATCAGACAGACGTAAAAAAAGTTGCAGAGTGCACAGCAAGACAGTATTACTGAGGTACGGTTTTCCTCCCGTATCAGAAAGGCCATTTACATAGATAATAATACTGTTGAAAACTAAAGCTGAATAACCTATTTTGTCAGAGGTATTAAAGCATCTGCTGCATGGCTTAATTCTGTGGGAAGTCATAGAGTTATGGCAAAGCAAAGCACTAGGATGGATTTACATAGTGTTTCTTTCTTTTATCTGGTGCTAGAATAGATTGATCATCTAGTATTGTTAATTCTTAGATGCTCAAAGTAAGGTGCAAATCTGTAGGCAGAGCAAATCAAAAGCTGCTTTAGGTAACATATACCATAGTATAATTCTAACTAAACTTTTTAAATTCTGTGGTTTATTCTCTGCTCCTCTTGTAGTATATTCTGCTTATTTCACTTCTCTTAAGTGAAGTTCTGTTACACCTGCCTCAGCTTTACTTTCTTGCAAAGCCACTGGATCACTTGATGTTTCCAACATTTTTATTTTCCCTCATTTGTATTCAGAAATCTGTTAAACTATTTGTTATTTCCCTCCTCTGCCTAGGCAACACAAATGTTGGGTTGTGTATGTTTAAATATTTTCTCTAAAATCAAAATATTTGACATCTCTTTCCTTGTTAGAGGTGCACCAGAAAGTTAGGAACTGAGGGTAGGATGAAATGAGAGTCAGAATTTAATTGCTGTTATGTCAACTGTAGGAATTTTCAGCATGTACTTTCTCCATATGGGGAGTTCTTTTGCTGCCTAAGGATTTTAGTGTGTATTTTGTAGATTTTTAAAATTATATAGGTAACATGGATTTTCCTGGGTTGCTCACATTTTTAGGTGGTGTTTGGAAATCACTGCACACTTTCTCATGCTTTGCCAAGGACGTGGTATTTTGAAGAAAAATATGCAAGATAGCTTGTAGGCAAAAAAACAGTGCACAGATTCTCTCCAAGGGGCAGTCTCTATGGGTGGGTACCAGAGAAAATTGTTACTCCAGGTTGGCTATAGATAGCTATATGTATATATGTCAATGGCTGGAGGTTGTAATAACTGCAGCATCCCTGATCATGTGTGTGCATGTTTCATGGTGTGCACCTAGAAGCTTATAAATAAAGGCACTTCTCTATCTTTCTCCACTAATGTTGTTTTGAGTGCCTTTTTCAGGAATTTTAGGCATCACTTTGACACTGGTCACAGTGATAAATGTCCCTGTCTATTCAAACTTTAAAACCAGGTTCAAGTCCCTGGTCATTCACATAACCATCTTAATTAGTAGTGTTCTTGCTTGGAGGCTTTAGGCAAGCAAGAGTGATTTTATGCCTTCTTTACACTTGTTCAAATTATTTTTGTGTATCTAGTATGAGGGAACTGGAAAAAGGAGTGTCTTGGTTCAAAGACAAATAAGGGGATGGGAACTCCCAATATAATGAAACCCTTACCCATTTATTCCCCACCAATACAGAGAGGAAAAATGAGAGGAATTGTAAGTGAAAAAATAACAGTTTACTGACAAGGCAAAAAATATCAGCAGCCACAGAGATACAAAGGACATGGCTTAAATCACCAAGGCAGGAATCATTTTATAGCTCCCAACCTCTGGGCGAAACGAAATAGTGGGCGCTTCAGGCTGGGCCATGTGGCTTTGGGGAACAAAGGAAACAATATGGCAGATGAGTTTCCATGGTTGTACGCCCTCCTCCCAGCCACAATGCAACAGAAAGATGGGGCAAAGCAAACCTAGGAAACTATTTAATCTGAGATGAGTTATGCTGCTGGAAAATGCTGACTGGGGGTGGCAGTGGCCACAGTCCCTGCCTCTCCCTGTGGTGCTGGTGACAAGAAGTGGCAGTGAGGCAGCGACTCCCGCCTTTCCTGCAGTCCTGGCAGCAGGGGAGTTACCAGCAGTGACTGGGACTCCGGAGCAGCTCCAATCCACAGTAAACCCTCTCTTCAACTTCCTGCGCTGGGTGAAAGAGTGGCTTCTTGTGATGACCTGATATTCACCACTATAGCTGCATTACCTGGCTTGTAACCATAACACAGGGGGAAGAATGAACTTTTTCAGCCTGAATTTAAACAGTCCAGATCTCTTCTGTTTTAATCCATTAAATGCATTGGACTATAAACTCTGAAGGTCAACAGCACCAGCCATGGAACACTTTTTTGGGGGTAGTGTTAGTAAACATGTAAACTTCCTGTCCTTTTTGAACTTGAATTAATGGACATCTGTGCAGTACAGTTGTGTTGTACCAGAAATAGAACTTCTTATCTAAAAAAAATTGAGTATCAATTCAGATCAGATCTTATTATCGCTTAGATCATTTGGAAGAATTTTCTATCATTCTGTTTGAGATAGAAACTTTGAATGAAAGTTCAGAGGTGGAATATTTTTGTCCTTTCTGACAGTGGACTGTATGAATCTGGAAGTCTTCCTTCTTGCCTCTTGCAAGATTAAGTTTCTTGAAGTAGGATTTGCATGAATGATGTGCTTGCTTAAGTATTTGTAACAAGAGTGTTTTATTTGAGTGTGTATTTTGTGGAATTTAACTGTGACTCTTAGATAATACTTACTGCTTTTCAAAATATATAGGTACTTTTGTAGTTTTATCTTTTTTCTTTTTTTTTTTTTTAAGAGGTATGATGTACTTAAGTTCTATTATAAACCAGGGCAGTTTGGCAGGGAAAACGTCCTGTAAACTTTGTAGGTTGTTCACTGGGAAAAGGGTTTAAGAAATAATCCAGTTATAAGTGATTAAGAGGAGGTTAAGGGCTTCACTCCAGCAGCATAAAATTAGTTAAAGAGCTGATACTGTTATTTAGCTTTGCATAGCTGTTCTGAGTGATTTTTGGCTTGTGCTGTTAAGAACAGGTATTTGTCATGACTGCCTGGGATCTCTGCTGCCAAGTAGATTTGTAGGACAGGGAATTATCCTGAAATATTTTTCAAACACTTATGTATTAGCTTTCTAAGAAGAGTTTGAAAAAATGTGCGCAGGTTTATGCAACAGCAGAATACTCTTTAACGTTTTGCTAAATACAAAATTGTACTGCACCACCCCAATAACCTTTGTTTTAAAATTAAAAATAGGTAGCACAAATATGAAAAAATTATTCCATATCATCCTTTGATTTACTCTTTCTGAGTTTGTTATTATTATTCAGTTTGTTTCCTCTCCATTTGGTTTCTTGCACACAGAAATTAAATCAGCACTCTGGGGAGAAAGCTTAAGAATTACATAAAGGATTTGAAAAGAAAAAAAAATCACTGTTTTATGATTATATGAGTATTATTTCATGATTTTCTGTGTGAATGGAACAGCACAATTAGTGAGAATATATGCATCCAAAGGCATCTGAGTACCCAGAGTTCTTACCTCATTGATGTCTAGTTACCCTGATAGGCAACCTAAATATGTGAGCATATTTGGAACTGGAATTTATCCGATTCTTTTATCTATATGGGATTGATTCCTAGTTAATTTCTGGGAGTCTGTGTTTTACTACACTAGAAAAATGGCTTGCTTATTTACTTAAATCTCAGTAATGCAATGAAAATAAGACTGAGTGCCAAGTCTTAATTTTCACAATAATCATTAGTGTTTGAACACAGAGATTTATTGCATCCTTAAATATGAATGATGAGGTGGTCTGGTATACCGATTTGTTCACAGAGTATTTAACTATAAAGATTCATTTTTAGTCCAGTACCATGGACCAATAGGATTGATATCAGTCTTAGAGAGGTTCTGACACTGTATTTCTATGTAGAACCAAACAGACAATGTAGTCATCTTAGTAACTTGCTACTTGGATTGATTTCTGCACACTGAATTTGAATTTCTCATACCGTGAGGGCTCTATGCTGTGTCCAGCAAAGGGTTTAGGCCTGTGGTTACTGTAAGCCTTAGGAATAGCTTTCTTTGAGATCACTTCTGTGATTCCAGTATGTGAGAATATTAATTTGTGTTAAGATTGATCCTGTCTGGTCAGTTTCTTTCTTTGCTGTTTTTTCCAATAGTGCGGAGTTATTTTTTAATAGATGTAATTGTTGAGTTGTTTGCTTTTGGTATAGTTAATGCTACTGTTGTGGGTTTGCGATTTATTTCTCATTAAATATTTTTCCTGTAAGGCTTTTTAATAAAATGGACTTGATTCAAAGTAGATGACAGTTAATGAAAAAAGTTATGGATACTTTCTTCAGGTGGAGCAGTTGTATGAGAATTTCTATGCATTGTTGTATATCTTACTGGAGAAAGGCATGATACTTTGTTGTTATAGACTTTGTTCCTTTGCCAAACCCTTTTCATATGACCTCGATTGCAAAACCTGAAAATGGAAGCAGGAATGAAGGTAATATTGCATTGGCTACCAGGGATGAAACTTAATTTTCCTATTGGCAATTTTATGTTTTTGTTACTTGTCCCTGAGTTTAGGTGGTATTCTGTCCTTACAGCTAAAGGTCCTTTTATTATGTATTTTACTAACTAGTGAAAGTAGGTTTTGATGCCACTCCTATTTAAAGTAAGGTATGTAAAATTTTGTTACTGTATGTTGACTAAAATACCATTTTAAAAAACGTAGTTTAAAACTGTATTCCTTGCTTTGACTGCTGATTAGTAAACTTCTCTGGAACATGTAATGTCTCATATAGATTAAGTTCAGGAAGACACAACATGGGTAATGAAATATTCCATACCTTACATTACTTTAAATTTCAAAAATTGAGGACTTTGGTTGGAGGATTTGTATTTTTTTTTTTTTACTTTAGACCAGAAAGAAAAGAAGAGTTTCTGACATGATGAAACAAGCTGTGCCATCATATTTTGGTGGGAGAAAAGATGGAAGATGGTAGTATTGCTCTACCTGTCCTATTATGCTGCTCTTACAATAAGATCTACATGATTTTTGCTCCACTTTTCCGAGATCAGTTTCTTGTAACTAGCATTTAAAAAGAATGTTTCCATTTGGTGTTTTTTGTCATTTAACAGATGTTTCTCTATTGAAACTCCCCCACCCCCCAAACCCTATCCAGAAATGTTAGTGGTGTGGGAGATCAGGTGTTAAATTTAATTGAGCCAGCACCAATATTCAGAATTTTTATTCTGATTCTGCAGTGACTTAAGGTTTTTTGCACTGCTTGGTGTGTGTATTTGTAGTGATTTCTTGCTGTGTAAAACTGTCTTGATGTAATACTTGGACATTTCAGAAAGTAAAACTCTACTACTTTGGAAAGATTATTTGTAGCACCAGTTACTTGGGCAGTCTAGTTCACATTTCATACACAATAAAGAAAATAGTATAAACTGTTGAACTACTTTAGTAACTGAAATTTTTTTGTTCTTTTCTTAGGAAATGTTAAAATTGATGGTTTTGTAGCCTACTGAAACTTGTAAACGTCTTTTAAGTTAATTTTCTCATGACTGATGCGATGTAAGTATCCAAAACATAGACTTTGCAGAGGGGTCCGTTGTGCAGGAGCAAATAATACTGGTGCCAGTTAATATCAGATCAGATGTGTACAAACATATAGATTAATTTCTAGATTGTTATCAGGTATAGCTATCATGAGTAAACATTGTTCTTTTCAGTATTTTAAACTTTATTCAAGAGGAATATGCATTAAGATACCCCAAATCTTTTTCAGTAGTTTATATACTTTATCTTATTTGGACATGTTTGAAATTCAGTAAAGCTGAAAGTAAGATTGCATTCAAATTTAAGTTGTCACTCAGTTTCTGCAACTTCAGCTCTGTATCCCATCTTTTTAGTGTACTTTTATGTGCCTGAAAATTCTATTCTTTATGTCTGGATACACACCAACCACCCCTGCCCATGACTACCTCTTTTAAAGTTAAACATTTCTGTAATGCACAAATCTGCTGTTTATTTTGAACCCTGACTTGCAGGACATGAATTGTAGAAACCTGCCTTATTTGTAACCTACTTGTTTTTCTGCAGATGTGTTTTTGTTGTAGATCTTTCACAGCAGCTTACTGAAGAACAAGCAATAACTAATCAAGAAGAGCAGAAAGCAAGAGCATGACCTCAATTTTTTATATCCTAAGGGAGCACTTACTATATGAAGTGTAATATGACTATCATGAACTATGGACTCGGTTTATTTTAGCAGCCAAATCCCATAGGTTTTGTGCTTACATTCCGCTACAGCTGCTACTCTGAGCACAATACTCTGAACTAGATTTGCATGTTTTTTACATGATGGCGAAAGTTTTATGTTGGTAAAAAATGGTTTCAGGTTCTGTATGACTATTGATGAATTCAGCAGAAGATGAAAGTAGCTTTTAAGTTAAGTGCATGTAGAAGCAATCAGTTTTTAGATGGAAAATAGCCTTATCCAGTAGGATTTTTGTATAGTTTTCTTATTAAAAAAAGAAAAAAAATAAATTAGGACTTTTTGATGTAAAATTAATTATTTTCATCAGATCTGATGATTTGCCCTGAAATGTTTGAAACTCTAAATAGTCAGTTTGTCTTCCTTAAGACTTTTTTTGTAGGAAACAAAGTTGAGAAACTTGGTATGGAAAGCAGTACCAGAAGTACTGTATAGGTGAAAAGTTCTCAGGGATTGTGGTGAATTCAAGTAGAGGTCTGACTTAGGAATGAAAATGATGTACTCTATCAGACTATTGAAAAAAATCCCTACATGATGAAAACTCTTGAATGAAAACTAGGTGTCTGATATATTGCTGTGTATGATGCAGTGGTATTGGTCACTTCCAATTCTTACAATTGTTTAACAGTCCTAAAATTTTTTTGTTGTCTGTGCATTTCTTGATTGTTTGTGTCAGCACCTGGCTGCCCCAAATCACTGATGAAAGCATCATACTGCAGTGTGGTTTCACAATAGGCATCATATTCCTTGATAGATTTTGATGATTGATTATTTGTAGAGATACATGTAGTTCATAGGCATGAATTTAAAAAAAAAAACAAACCATCCCAAATGATTAAGCAACCAAAGAAGAAACAACTTGCTGCATCTAATTGAGTTTTTTTGTTACTAAGTTAGTATTCTGTATCTTTAGCATATGTAGTCTATTTAGAAGGACAGAATATACTTAATAAATATGCTTAATATTTGCTTTCTGGTTTTAAGGTGTAATTTCCTATACTTTATATTTTCATATACTTTCCTGTTTGTTTTTATTACTATATTACCATGTTTTTCATATTTGTTGTGTCTTGTGATTACTTTTCTGTTGCTTTCTTCCATGACTAATGGAACAAAGGAAGCTAAATGCCTCTCTAGGGGAAACAGGAAAATAAAATGTTGATAAATATACAACATAAGCACTAGAAGGATATTCTCACTGATGTCAAAAATTATAGCAACAGTATGGTAATTTCTTCATATCTGGATTTTTAAAGCCGGTGCTATGTGTTTTGGAGTTATTAAGGAGCAAACCAGCAGGGCAAAGATGTGGCTGTTTGCAGCAGGAGGAGGTTTTTTTCACATGGAAGTCCTTTGACTGCAGAAACCCCCAGATGAGACCAGATGTTCATTTTACTTTTTCTTTAATTCTAATTACAGACCTAAGCTTGAGGAAAAGGTGTTGTACCTTTTTTTGTTGGATACCTTGCCATATATGGTGTGACATAATTATAGGAAAATCAAAAGTGTTTTTTTGTTTGCTTATTTTGTTGTTTTTTTCTTTCTGTTGCAGATGAAAATTATATGTTCTTTTGCTTTAAAAGAAGTCCTGTAAAAATAGACTTGTTCAGTTTGTCATGTGTACAATTAAACTTTTACTCTCATATAGAAGTTTTTCCTTTAAGTTAGAAATGTTAGGAAGACTTAAATGGGTTTGTGATAAATGGACAGTATGTCATCCTTCCTGTATCAATTTCAGTGAGCATAAAGAGAATCTTGGAATTACTTTGCTCCCCAAATGAAAATAGAAGATCTTTTTGTCATCCAGGCATCAGTCACTCCTGGAGACATTAATTTTTACTGAGCTCTTTTTCTATCATGAAAGTGATAGAAATGTGATGAAAATACATGTTTGAGATTTATGTTGAAGAGTTACATAAACAGGTAATATTTTTCTGATGTCATGAGTAATCTGCTGAATTTGAGTCCTGACTACAAAATTGCTATCAACAACTGATAGATGTATATGAAGATTAATGTAGCAAACTTAGAAATAGAGAGTAACTGCTTTACCTGTTCCTTCTGACATCTCCCTGTGGAGACACTAGAAATGCATCTCTGCATGGAAAAATGTTCTCAAGGGATGTGTGGCTAGTGAGGATATGGAAGTAATAATAATATAGAAAGAGCATAGCTCTAGTAATGCAGGGCATTAAGCAACCAAGCTTATCCTGTTTCTGAGCAGTGCCTACAGGAAGCAGTGTATGCTCACAGTTACAGTGATTTTTGTATTTGAATTTGGTGTGCAGAGGTGATGTGGATATATCTGTGTGGTACTTTGAACAAAATGTATAGTTATACAACAAAGTACTTAAGTGCCTTTGCATGGAGTAGCTTAATACAAACCTCATTTTTACTAACTCCATGTGAAAAGTTAGTGCAGAACAGTTAGCTGGCTTGCTTGTATGAAGCAGGGAGTTCATTGAGCTTATTTTTGACCAAGAACCACTAAAAAAAATATATGGGTTATGGCTGGCAGGATATGTATGACCATTGCTTCCAGAAACAAGAAATGTTCAGTGGCAATTTTGTAAAAGTGGATTGTACAAGTATTCAGAGGCAACTGAAAAATCGCTGCTATTGTCGAAAAGGTTCCAAATATATTTAAGTTACTCATGGTTAAACCTGAAACTTGAAAAAATATTTCAGTTGTTGGTATCCTAATTTTATGACTAGGTAACTAAAGTGTAGTTCAAATGAAAAAGAAAATTAAGTTTTTTTAGAGAAATTTGACACATTTCAGAAATTTTGCATTCTCTTTCAATAATGCTTAAGAGCTGTCCAAATGCTTTTAAAGAGTGTTGTTTAGGTATTTTTTCAGCCATGGTTAACCGCACTTCTTAAGTAAAGGAGGAAGAGCAAAGAGAAGGTTTAAATTGAGAGAGGAAAAAAAAGAGTGTCCACACTGAAAATTCTAGGATAAAGAGATGGTTTTTCCTTGTCTGTTTCTGACAAGAATTGGCAAGAAGACTTCAAATTAACTGAGTGAAAGTGCTGTTTGAGCTGTTTATATCCTTTGCTATGTGTGCACATAATATTTAAGTAATTTGCCTGTTGAGCAGGAAAATGAGCGCAGCCTCTTCCTATTGATGCGTTGCTTCAGGGTTCTCAAAGATAAAGCAGCCTCTGAGAAGCAGATAGGTCTTCAAATACCATTTAGAGGTGTAATTTAATTTGCTTAAGGCTATTTGCATCTTCCCCTTTCCTGTAAGGACAGATTAGGAGCTCGACCCCAAAGTACCAAAATAAAAGCTCGCAGTAATGGAAAAGCACATGATTAAGACTAGATATTGTTATCACTTTTACATGACAGCTTTATGATTATGAGAGTATTTGAAACAAGCTGAAGACTCTGCAAGTGTGTATATAGTAGTCTTGACAAAATTTATGTTAGGAGTTACTAGGTAATATTACAGAAACCTTTTTACTTTGTTACCTATGTTCCTGTACATTAGTCTGTATTTTCTGTTTTTCAATGTGAGACTATTTGGAAATGGATGAATCAGTAAGACATTTATGTTTTAAACCTTTCAGCATTGATTAGTGTGACAGTTGGAGAGGGAGAAATTTTGCAGTTTTCTGTCTCGTGAAAGGTCATCTCTTTTCCACATAATTTGAGTTACAATTAGAAGCAAGAGTTGTTTAAAAGGGGTATGAGCTTGATGGCTACTATACTTGTTTGAAAGGGCAAGTCTGCTATGAGTACAAATTCTGCTTCCCATGTGCCTGAGTTTCCTTTTCAAGGGACCTTTCTCTATTTTTCCTCCTTGTATGAGCCTTTTAAAACTACACGTAAGTTTATTTCTCCCTCCACCCTAATCATTAAGAATACACTCCAGGCAGAGGTAAATTGCTAACATTATCCTCAGAGAAATGATAAACTTTCATTCTCTAGATGACCATATTGGTATTGCTGGTTGGCTGTTTACATCTTTACCTTAAGTAAGAGTATGTGGTGTGTGCAAGGTCTGTGCTCTATACTGGTATGTCTCTAAGCCCAGTATATTGTCTGATCCCTGTGCACATCATTGCAGCTGCAAATAGTATATATATGACTTACATCTGCTATACCAAGTTAAGAAATCTGCTAGGGAAAGATTTGACCAATATTTCCGTCTTTCCTGCCTTTGTGTTTCTTTCCTATTTCCCTTCCCATCTCTTGCATACTGAGTTTTTTCTTGTTACTTACTTGATCACATGTGGCGACATGAGTTGGCAGTAACATGGCATATGTGAAATTTTCCAGTGCTGAGTAATTCTTGGTAGGATGCTCAAGATCAGTGTCACTGTAGACACTTACTGCACTACAAGTGTTCATTGCCTTTGGTAGTTAGAAACATAGTCTTCATAGAGGAGTTTTGCTTTAACCCAGATGTCAGTTACCTCAAAGCTTCACGGCATTCCTTTGTCCTAGGAGAGAAAAAAGTCCTGTGATAAGGCAAGAGAAAATATTAATTTTTATTTCAGAAAAGTTTTGGTAGTAGAAATAGAAGTGAAGAAACAAGCTAGTATTTTCTGCAACCCATCATCCCTTCTTTTAAGTTCCAGAAAATCTAATTCTGTCGTAATTTGTATCTTTGCCATGGGGATACAAATTCTTAGAACTCAAGAAAATAAAAAGAATGAGGTCAAGAGAAGTCTTAATAACAAGAATGCTGTTTCTCAAGGATGTTAAGATATTGTGCAATTCTCTGTGGATAGATACACTTATCACCCTCATAGTGAAAAAAATGTTGAGAAACCTGCTTTGTACAGTTCACATATATTTATGTATTCATTTTTCTTTTAAAATTATT
>VWZD01006257.1:217260-227393 GCA_013396695.1 Sakesphorus luctuosus
CCTTACCTGATTTCTGTCGTTACATTTTGGCTATTTCTCTTCTTCAAGTCTTTCAAATGATGAATATTATTTTCACCAACACCTGAAGCTAGGCGTGTAATTTGTTTTTCCATAGAAGTAGAATGTAAATTAGGTATTGCTATATTATAAGTGGAGATAATGAATTATTTTGCCAAGAAAAATACCAGCATTAAAAATTTTTCAGCATTCTTGTTTCTGGGAAAAAAGAACAAAGGTAAACGAACTATTTTTACTAACTTGCAGAAAGCTGATTCTGTTGTAGGTTGAATTAACTGTGATAACTGTATATTGTTTCTTTTTGTTTGGAGTTGCTTAATGTTACAGCCTAAACCTACTCCTTAGATTTAAAATGCAACAACAGTGCAACTGGAAGGGGGTGCCAATGAAAAGCGTTTTACCTCTCCCATTCCTTCTGAAATAGCCACATTTGGAAAAGTTCAACTGTCTTTGGGTAAATTTTATTAAACAACGAAAACTTGTTCATTTCCCAGGTAAAGCACTGCTGGGTTTGTGTGTTGGGTGGTAATCGGAGTGACAATTGCTTAACCAAGTAACTATTGGGAAGTGAAAGTGAGGTATTCAGAAGGTGAAGCTCATCTTGCCAAATGTAATAGTGTAAAAGCTTAGCATAAGCATATTTTCTGCAGACTTACTCATAGTACATGGAGACAGATGTCTGCTTTTAACAGCTTTTTATTGTGATTTTGTGAATGATGTATCATCCTTTCAAAGCGGCTGCCTTTTTCTGTCAGGAAGACTAGTTGTCCTAGATGCTTTGTACTGATGAAACAGCTAGCTTTTAAATGCTAAAAATTAAATACAATTAGTCTGTATTAGACTGAGACCCAAATTATAGGTGTTTTTTACAACTGGATTGAAAGACAATTATTTTTTATTCTGTAAATGCAATTTTTAAAGTACTGAACCTGGATGATATTTATAGATTATATTATTTTTTCAATGTAGCATTAGAATGCTAAAAAAGAATTAAAACCTTTATCCCTGACATGTATAGTTATTATGCAGCTATCTGACCTTTCTCTAAACCCTGTTATTCCAAACATTTACTGAAGCATAAAACTTAATATGTTTTTTCAACATTCTTCTATTCCAACCACGTTTAAGGTTGTTTCTTAAGAATAATTAGACTTTCAGAGTTAGTACCTACAGGAACTTTTCAGAATTTTTACTTTTCTATCCTTTAATTTCGGTAAAATTGTTGCATAGGTATCCTTTTATGAACAGTTAATACCATTTTAAAAACAATTAGTACTTTTCTATGACCATACCTATGTTAAAGAAAATACATTATATACTTTTAATTCATAATTTCTCATTTTTTTCACAGAAGTGAGTGACTTTCAGATTAGCTTATTTAAATGTGAAATATTGCAGTGTGTTTTCTATATGGTGCAGGACCAATAAAGAGCATGACCTGAAGCTCTTGGAAATCGTTAGAGTACTTAAGTGCACTGTGGGTTGGACTTTGAAGGCAGTGCTCATATGCACTCTGGATATGAATGTCTGTATCATGCTTTTCCCCATCCCATGTGTGTTCTGTTACAATACTTTCTCTAAATGAGGCATAGATACAGACAATTTTGTCAAGAATTCTGCTTTTGCAGTACTGCTGCAGCCTGGAGAGCAGGTGTTGCTTTCTCCAGGGAGGTCCGGGAAGAACATTAGGTGTAGTGTAGGTTGATAGGGAAGCGTAACTTTGTAGCTGTGAATTGCTCTGTCACTCAACTAACCAAGTCCATTTATTTTCAGTCATTTAAGGGAGACCTTCAAAAGCTGCTGAGCAGAGTAATCAATTGAAGGATCAGAAGTAGATACTGTACTAAAAGAGGAAATTAAAGCAGATGAGGCCAGTGTTTTAAAAAAATCCTCCACTTCATTAATGATGTGAAAAGAACACAAATATGAGGTAAAATATGCACATATTTCATACATAGGAAAAATAGTTTCAGCCAAAAAGGAGAAAAATCTGAAAACTAGAAAAGAAGTAAACAAAACAACTTTGTATATACTAGGTGACATACTCTGATTATCAAGTGATGCATTACATAATATTTATGAAGTTTCTACTGGACATATAAAGAAAAATTGCAAAACCTGTAAGCTTTGCACTACAGCTGTTTGTTTTTGAGCCTGAAGTTAGGAAAAAAAGAGAGAGAATTTTACAAAGTATTAAATTACCTATGCAGACATTAAAGCATGTGACTTTACTCCAAATTGCCCAAAACACTGAAAAAAATAAATGCGATGACTATTTTCAGCTTGTTTTCTGAAATGAAACAACTTTCATTGTAAAACCATCTTTTTTCTTGTAATTGCTGTTTTAAATATAGAGTAGTGCCTTTAAAAACTCTTGTGACTTAAAATTGCTGCTTTGTATTGTGCATAGGAATTAAGATATTAATATAATCATATTGATTTTATATTTAAAAGTAGACTATAACTGCGACTGTACACTTCAAGGAAGTGTTAGAGTTTCCTTTTTACTTCTTTAGTGTCTCTTCAGATAAGCTAGACATGGAAAAGCACCTTTGGTCATAGGCTTGCTAAGCTGGTGAAGACAGCTTAAACTAAATTTGCTGGGGAAGGGAAACATCAGTCTCTGTCCCTCTTGTGTCTTTGGTCCAGCAAGAGATGGCCAGAGCCTGTAGAGGGAGTGCAGGAGAGGACCTCAAGGGCAGCACAAAGGAATTCCAGCCAGCAAGTTGACTTCATGGAGACTCAAATGCCACTATGCTAATGTGTGTAGCGTGAGGAGTAGACAAGAAGAGTTAGACATGCACACATCTGCAGTCTGTGATCTTCTTGGCATTTTGTGGGATGGCTCCTATGACTGGAGTGTTGAAATGGAAGGATACAGGCATTTTGGGAAGGACAGGCAGGGGAGATGAGGAGAAGGTGTCATTCTCTGTGTCAATGACCATCTGGAGTGCATGGAGCTCCACTTATGGATGGATGAGGAGCTGACTGAGAGCTTATGGGCCAGGATCAAAGGGAGGGCAGGGCCAGGTAACATACCTGCTATAGGCCACCTGACCCGGAAGACCAAGAGGGTCAGGCTTCTTAGAGACGGACAGGAGCAACCTCACATTCACAAACCCTAGTCAGTTCACCCTGATACGTGTTGGGAGAGACAACACAGCAAGGTATAAGCATTCCAGGAGGTCACCTGAAATGTGTTGAAGATAACTTCTTTCTCCAAGTAATAGAGCAAAGAGGAGAATTGCTATGCTCGACCTTGTTCTCAGTGACAAGATGGATGTGATGGGGAATGTGAAGCTCAAGGGCAGCCTTGGCTGCAATGACCATGAAGTGGTGGAGCTCAAGATCCTTGGCTTAGCAAGGAGGGTGCACAACAGTCTCACCTGAGTGCCTAGCAAGATCATGGAGCAGATCTTCCTGAAAACTATAATAAGACCTGGAAAGGAAGGTGATTAGTGACAGCCAACGTGACTTCAGTACTGACAAATCGTACCTGACAAACTTGATGGACTGCTATGATGGGATTTCAGTGTTGGTGGATAAGAGAAGAGCATATGAGAAGAGCAGTTTAGAGACCATAATGTACATTACATTATGGTCTCTAAACTGGAGAGACATGGATTTGAATGGTAGACCATTTGGTGAATAATGAATTGGCTGAATGCTTGCACTCAGAGGGTTGCAGTCAATATCTTGATGTCCAAATGGAGGATGAATGGATGCTGGTATCAGAGCTGATGCTGTTTAACGTCATTATTGTTGACATGGACAGTGGGGTTGAGTGCATTCTAAACAAGTTTGCTGATGATATCAAGCTGTGCAGTGTGAATGATGTGCTGGAGGGAAGGGATGCCATCCAGAGAGCCCTTCACAGGCTTGAGAACCCATGCAAACCTTGTGAAGTTCAACAAGGCCAAGTGCAAGGTTCTGTGCCTGTGTTAGGGCAGTCCTGAGCACAAATCCAGGCTGGGCAGAGGATGGATTGAGAGCAGCTCTAGGGAGAAGGACTTGAGTGTGTTGGTGGATGGGAAGCTCAACGTGAGCCAGCAATGCGTGCTCACAGCCCCGAGAGCCAGTGTATTTTGGGCAAAATTAAAAGGAGCATGGCCAGCAAGGTCGAGGGAGGTGGTTCTACCCCTCTACTCCATTATTGTGAGACCCTGCCTGGAGTACTGCATCCAGCTTTAGGGCCCCCAGTATAAGAAGGATGTGGATGAGATGGAGCAAGTCCAGAGGAGGGTCGTGAAGATGCTTAGAGGGCTGGAGCACCTCTCCTGTGAAGACAGGCTGGGAGAGGTGGGGTTGTTCAGCCCGGAGAGCAGAAGGTTTAGAGAAACCTTCCAGTGCCTGAAGGGACCCTACAAGAAAGCTGTAGAGGAGCTTTTTGCAAGGGCATGTAGGAATAGAACAAGGGGGAATGGCTTCAAACTGGCAGAAGGGTAGGTTTAGATAAGACGTTAGGAAGAAATGCATTACTGTGTGTGAGGGTGATGAGGCACTGAGAAGGCTTGCCCAGTGCAGTTGTGGATGCCCCACCCCTGGAAGTGTTGAAGGCCAGGCTGGACAAGGCTTTGAGTAACCTGGTCTAGTGGAGGGTTCCCTACCCATGGCAGAAGGATTGTAACCAGGTGATCTTTAAGGTCTCTTCCAGCCTAAAACTTTCTGCAGTTCTATGAGATCTTCTATCTTTTGAGTGTTTCATCAGTCTTTAAAAAATAATCTTGCTAGGGTAGGAAGTGTTAACTATAGATCCTGATGCCTCCATCTGTATGAGGGTTATTTAACATTGATGCTCTTGCCGCCTTGCTTTTCAATGGTCTTGGAACTTCCCTTTTTGTTAACAGGTATAGGTTTAGTCCCATCATCTATTTGCTCCAGTGAAACTAGAAATAATTGTGGTATTTATACGGAGCTTTTAGTTCAGCAATTGCATTTTGTTTAAAACCAGTGTAATTTCATAACAGTAATTTAAAACAGTGAAATTACAGTTGTCCTTGCAGAGGAAATTAATCCACCCTATTGGGAAAACAGTTCTTGTATTCTGATGTCATATGGCAGGGTAGTTTTACAGCAAAGTCGCCTTTACTCTTGAAGTCTGACTCCTTTTTATTCAAATTGAATGTAACCTGAGGCCTTAGATTTGTGAGTCCACTTTTGTTGGGGTAGCCTAAACATGAGCCCTATAACTCTTGGTAAGTCTTGAGCTCTTTTTTCAGAGTTTTTGTCACACAGATCTGTGATCATCTGGTAGTAGATGTCTTATTTTTCCTTCTGGAACTGTACTTTTCCCTACTGAAGCTAAATATTCTCTAATCCCATTGAATGTAAATCACTCTGTTTTGAAGAGCCCGGTCAGTACTTTTTATCTGGATGGAATGCTCTTATTATATAAAAGGATATGGGAAAGAAAGCTTACTTAATCAGTATTTTTAAGATGGAACTTCATCTTTACTTTGTATCTTAGGTCAATGACCTGTATCTTATTCTAAATTACTGTAGATGAATCTGAATTCTAAACAAAAGGCTGGTTTTGGCTGTGTGTGTATATGTTTTTCTTGAAAAGTGTGTATCTGTTCAAGAAGAAAATGGCTTTTTTTTTATTTTATGTATTGAAGAATGTTGCAAAATTCTGTAGAATGGATGGAAAAGGATGCCAAATTTCTCCTGAAAGGAGAGAAATGCACATTTATTAAAAATAGAAACTTTTTGATTAGTGTGGCTGGTGAAGAACCCTTGGATCAGAATTAATAAAATTACTCCTCCATCTATTTCCATACTGCAGTAGCTTATATTGCTGACAAGTGTGTAGCTTGCAATCTTGTGCATGTAATAAAGATACACCTGGAAAAGGAAGGCTTTGTGTAGCTCATGTATTCCAAAATCTGTTCTTCTGTAATAAAAAGACCGTCCATTTATTCCACCATGTTCTCAAGTATCAAAACTACTTAAGATAAAAATGCATAGTGCATAATGCTGTCATTTCAAAATTATACAAAGGCACTTCAGAGCAACCAATAATGTTACAGGCTTTATCAGCATTGCATCAGGTCTTTCTTCTGTAAAATCTTTTACTATACGAATCAAGCAGGCAGGTTTTTGACAAGTGTTATAAAGGAAAAGATGTTTCATAATCTCCAGTACAGTTAAAATGATTGCAACTGTGTATATAATTATTTCATCATTCCATCCACAGTTTCTCAATTCATCTATGAAATATATTCAGAAAGACTTTTTAATTTTGATGCTATGCTCATTGCAAGCAGTTTTAAATTAAGTAGTCGGCTTACATGTGGTAATGTGTCTTACTACACATAATTCACAGAAAATCTTGTGTTTGGTTTTTTTTTATACTTAGTTGCATATAAAAGTCCCTTTCATTGGATGTATTATACAGAATACAATAAGCAAATATTTAGCATTTTTGCTTTAGTTGATAGGCGGTCATTAGAGGGTAACAGATATTCTCATCTCGCATTTGGTCTTTCCAAAACCTCAGGCAGCTGTCTCTGTGCATTTATTTAGTGTGTGAGGCAGAATTGGCAGCTTATTGAATGTTTGCAATCAGAATACTTTTGTTGGACATTGAAATAATGGGATTACAGGATTGACTGAAATATTCATTGGGATAAACTGTTAATGTCAATGTTGTTTTCAAAGAAAGCTGGTATTTTCAGCAAACTCTTGAATTCCTGAGTCCTTTTAAATTCTATACTTGAAAATCTGTACAAAAGAAAGCCCCTTTGAAAATTTACAAGCCTAATTTCTTTAAAAAAGGATGACATTAGTCCTTTCTCATTGATGAGAAGTATGCAGTTGATATATACATGCGGGTGATGAATATATTAGTTTCAGACCATTGCAATTTAGGGAGAAGAAAATGGAAAGTAATTTTTTTTTTTAATTAGCTTGATCTTCTGTTGCATACTGGTCAACTTGATTGTGTTCAGAATCAGAGAGAGTCACTTAGTCTGATACGTATTATTTAAGAGTAAGCGTATCTAGAACTGGAAATTGTGACTTTTTTATGTGATATTTCTGTTCAGCATAGTCAGACCTGATCCTCTACAGAATCTGCACGGGCTTCTGATCTCATTTGGCGACATAGTACCTACATATTATTTCAGATTTGTTTTGTTCTGCTGTGAGTTTCTTCATCAAACTGTACCAAAAAATGTTCTTAAAGATTCTGCTGAGCCAAATTCTCTGCACTTAGAGGTGTATAGTGGTAATGATCTGCTTTTGAGTGGTAGTTACAACTTACTTATGCAGACGAATTCACAAGTGCATTTGAGAAACTCCAGTAGTTTTCTCTGGAGTTCTCTGTTTTATCATGTGATTTGTTGAATTCTAATGGCATAAATCAGTCTGTTATTTCTGTATTTCAAAACTGTCTGTCCTGCTTTTGCACCTTTTTCCAGAGGATAAAAAAGTTCCATTCTTTCAGTTTTTAAAATACCTTATACCTGGCCAACTTCTGGATTTGTACGAGTGATTTGGTAGACACTCAGAGGTATGTAGTTAGAAACTTTAGGATGAATACCAAGTTAACAGCTGCAGTTGTGTGTTAAAAATGTATGGAGTTAGATGAAGAACTGTAAAGGTAAATGTAACATACCTACTGCCTTCTAATCACACTGATCCTAAAGTGCATTCTTGTGGTATTTTCTAAACAGAGCCAGGGTTGAGATTGGCCACCAGAGGGCAAACTAAACGTACGTGCTCCCCACTTCTCTATGTTCTTGAAAATCGACTGCTATTGTTCTTGTCACTATCATTTGATTCTTTGAAGGAAATAGTCCTTTTCACTGAAGGGGTCATGTTGTCTTGGCTCTTTGTGGGGCAACAATAACCTGAAAGACCAACTCTTTCAGTGGCTGTTCTATAGGAGTGATGTAAAACATGAACAAACTAGTTACACGTCTTACTGCTGGTCGGGTTTTGATGGCACGTGTAAGCAGATGATCATGAATGAGTCTTGTTTCTTTTGATGATATCAAACACCATTAATCAGTATGAGGCTATCAAAGTCTTTAGTCCTGCAAGATTGAATTTAACTATTCTGAAGTCCATTTCCCTGATGCTGCAAACACTAACAGTGAAAGAGAAGTTCCCATATGTTTGAAATTTGATAAAATTTTTTTTGTTCTGTAAATCAAAGTAGTTACAGCAGTTTCCTTTTACACTTGCATAGAACTTTGTTATTTACATTCTCGTTAAAGCAAAACACTTCACTAGACAAAATTTTAGGAAAGTTTTAGATGAGGCATATACTGAATTTGTTGTCAGTTGGCGTATGAAAGATGACACATCTCAATGTTTGTGTATTTTCAGGTCAGTAGAAATAGATACAAGATAGATTTCTTTGAAGAATCATGTACAAAATTAAAATATAGTAAGAATAAATATAAAATCCAGTCTAAACCTTCCAACTGTTAAGGAAGCAGGGTATTGATTAGTCACTAAATTTATTAGCTTAAATTGATACTATCTTCTTCCATTGTGTACTGATAGATATATCTTAATTTTTCATTGAACAATATCCTATTTGACATAAACTTCTGGCTCTCAGATCATACAGTATATGTAATGAAACATCTATTTTGTTGGAATGGAACTCTGCAAAGGCTTAATTTGGTGCCAGTTTTCACACAGGTTTTAGAATGTAAGTTAATGTACTTTCTTCCCAGTATTTAGCAATACCAAACTATGATGTAATATGTTCCTGTTTGAATTTTAGGCTTCTTTGTCATGGTTAATTTTATTTCATTGAAATTTCAATATGGCCTGGATAAAATGAGTGTGAAGATAGGTGAGATATTGCAGGATGTAAAGAAATCCTTTGATAAGTTCTATATTGAGCAACTTTCATTTGTAGAAATTTTGGATTTATTACCCCTCATGTGCAAGAACATTAACAATTTATCTGTCATTATTTGTAATAATTTATAAATATATTTCTTGCATTTATTCTTTGGATTCATGTAGTCTTGTAGAAAATTTGGGTTTGGTTAATTTAGAATTGCTTATTATATAATTAGAAGACTTAACAGTTGGGAAATGATCCTGGCAGAGTAAATTAAGTATTTGACAAATTTTCAGTGGGTGTGTTTTGTAGACAGTATGTTGTAACATCATTATGTCTGGTAGAGGGGAATTTGAACCTCTACATCCGTGTACACCTGCCTGCTAAAATGAATTGCCGTAAAAGACTGTGACGGTTTTATATATTTTCCACTACAAACTCTCTTAAAAAAAAAAAGTGGCAAGTCTCTCACATTTTTTCTTAAATAAAATACATATGTTCTCCTGCATACGGAATTGGTTCTGAGGATATTTCAGACACAGGCTTTTTTTCATTTCCTTTTTATCACTTGGCTCCAGAATTGGTTGCTGTTCTGGGAGCAATGCGGTTAAATGCTGAAGGAAGGAACAGTCTCTCAGAAGTGGGAGAAGTCAGCAAGCACAGAAAAAGGTGATCTTAATGGCATGTCCTTTTTAGAAATTGCATTGTAGCTTATAAGATGGAAATCAAAACATTCAGTGTTGTTCAGGATTTATTTACTGTGTTAGAAATATGGGTTATTCACCTACATTTATTTCACACTTATCAGCTCTAGAGAACATGTGTGTGTTAAACTGAAGCGAGAAAGGTGACTAGGACTCATCCTAAGGGAAAGAGCAGCCTATAAGCGGAATGGCCTGTCTTTTATCGGTGACTCCAGTTTACAGTAGGTGGGGTTGGAAGCTGGAAAGGTGAATGAAGGGAATTTTTGCTTGGAAATGTAAACTTTTGTGAAACAGTTTCTACTTAATGACATTTCCCTACCTTTTACTTTCCAAAGACATTTGTAAAATACTTGTTTGTACCTCATCTCTGTGGTAGATCAAACAGCTTAAAGAGTCATTTGATAACATTTAAGTTTTTTTTCTTTTTTTGGCAGAGTTTCATTATCTCAGAGCAAAATGTGGTTGGATTTGAATTAGTTTCACCTGAAGATAAGCGAGATTTAACCAACTTATATTCTTAGTCTGTCTGATTTAAAACAGCCAAACCCAAAGAACAGCAAAACAAAACAACATCAAACAACACACCAAAACAAACAAATCAAAAA
>VWZD01006257.1:234914-253097 GCA_013396695.1 Sakesphorus luctuosus
GAGGTATGTCTAACTCTTCAGATGCCTTTGGCTTTAGTTCTTTGCAGTGAATACAGGTAACTGGTGACTTACTTTGGAACATATGTCCAAATTTTGCTTTGTCAAGTGTTTCTAAGAATATGACACTTTTTTAAACTCTGTAGTCTCCAATCTTCTCCCCTTTCTGAAGTATGACAAATAGACAGAGAGTGTTCATGTAAGCAAAGGTTCTTGATTGATAATTTTAAGGCCAGAAAAAAATGGTATTAGCTTACTCTAAGCTCCTGTGTTACATAGGCCAAGTAATTTCAGTACTAAGCCCTGGGGAAAAAAAAATCATTAATACTCTCAGTGTGATTACAGGGTACCAGGCTGATCCTTAGTATATGTACGTTACAAAATCGCATTTCAGAAATTATTAAGTCCTTGAATTTGCAACCTGGTATCTTGCATTTGCAACCTGGTATCTGTACTGGTCTTGCTGATACAGCATGATACAGACTTGCACCTGCATGATCATACCTTGCACGTATTAAGTGGAAGGGATTTTCTATGAACTGGAGATGAACTGTGTTTGACGTTGGGGGCAAAGGACTTCTGAGTCATTATACTTGTTTCAGTCATGTCCCAAAGTACGAAACAGGTAGTGAGGGCACAGAAACACAAGAAGGAAAAGGAAAGACTTCTGGTGAAGGTAGTATATACTTCACAATGTGTACTGAAGTGTAATCTCTTGTTTTGGTGTTTATTTTTAAACAGTTGAGCTTTCTGACTTGAAGGAAGTCATAATATTCTGTGTAACAAAAAAGAAGGGTTAATAGAAATGTTTTGCACAAAAGCAGCTATTAAATGTTTAACGAAATACAAGTGATGGATCAATATTGTAGCATTGTCATGTCTGATGGAACATACACTTGGTTCTCTTATCTGAAGAGAATATTAGCCCTACAAACATGACTAATCTCATTCAAAGATTTTTTTTTGAGAGAGGTCCCAAATGGGCTTTCTGTGTGTGAAACTCAGAGAAAGGTTACATAATCCCAGTGAGCATACCTGTAAAACAGTTTAAATTCTTAAACTTGATGCTACTTTAAAGTAGAAGTTGGCTAATAAATCTGTAATGTTTTGCTGCAGAATAAACTGCAGTGACTAATTGTAAAATTTCAATAAAGTTTCATGCAAACTGTCACAGTGAATTACAGAATTAAAAATCCAACTGAACATGACCCTGAACAACCTGCTCTGGTTGACTCTGCTTTGAAACATGGGTCAAGTGAAAATAGTCTTCAGACATTCAACTTGAACTTCTCTTTCTCTCATCCTGTACAATGCAGATTCTGATAGTTCCCTGAATTAAAAAGCTATTGGTAATTATTTTCAACTATATATGTTACAGTAGGCTATTGATAAACCCTTAAATGTCTTGTATTTAGGGGTTTGATAGATTTTGAGGTGTCTTTTTTTTTAAGGCATTTTGATTTATCTGATTTACGAGCATAGCATGCAACTTTTGTTAAAGTAGTGCTCTATTGCAATTCCAGTGACATCAGTGCAAGTGTGTGTTACATGTACACACACACACACAAAAAAAATTAAATAATACAACTCTTTAAAGTTACTTTGTATTTTCCTGAATTGTTTCTCTTTGTAAAGAATAAGAAAATAGGCTTTCAGATTCTTTCCAGTGTTTCCTTCTTGTGAACTTGAATATTGTGTTTCTTTATTTTCTGTGTGTTTCTCGTGACCATTCTCTTTCTGTGTTTAATAGAATCTTTCTTATACCTGGAAACTATGTAATGTATATGTTCTGTAACAATGCAACTCAAGTTGTGTCAAGCACAAATTATTTTTCTAATGTGTCTTGCTGTCTTTGTAGCATCAGTTTGTACTTCCAGAAAAATAGAAACTTCATCATTTTGATTAAACTTTACATTATTATATGACTAGAAATACCTATTCCGTGATAGAAATGCACCAGTTTAATGATTTACTGAGTTTCAAGTACAAATGTGGTGGCTTTTTCTCAAGAGACGTTATAAAATAGCTGATTAGCCTTACAAAGTAGGATTTACTCTTTATGCTTAAAATTTTTTGCTTATGATTTAATGCAAGTAGTTGCTTGTGATTCAGTGTGAGCCTTAAATTGTTTATTCTGCTTTGTTCTTCAGGAAAAGTATTTTCTAGTTAAAATATAATGCTTACAAACGAAAATGTTTTATGAAAAGAAAATAAAACATAGCCTGAATTACATGGAGGCACATCCTGCTAGTAATGTTGCTCACACATGTGTGTTTATATCTGTTTACCTCATAATAAAACTGCCTAATTTGTAATATTTTTCTGTGGAATTAAGTAAACAATTTGAAAGAAAAGCTGATTTGTGTAAATGTGTGAAGATGTGTATAGAGGCTGAACATGAGCCAGCAGTGTGCCCAGGTGGCCAAAAAGGCCAATGATATACTGGCCTGTATGAAAAATAGTGTGGCCAACAGGACCAGGACAGTGATTGTTTCACTGTACTCAACACTGGTGAGGCTGCACGTGAAGTGTTGTGTCCAGTTCTGTACCCCTTGGTTTAGGAAGGACATTGAGGTACTGGAGCATGTCCAAAGAAGGGCAATGAAGGTGGTGAAGGGACTGGAGCACAGTGAGGAGCTGCTAATGGAGCTGGGGCTGTTCAGTCTGGAGAGGAGGAGTCTCAGGGAACACATTACTGCTCTTTACAACTTCTGAAAGGAGCTTGTAGCCAGGTGGGGATTGGTCTCTTCTCCCAGGCAAACAGCAGTAGGGCAAGAGGGCACAGTCTTGAGCTGTGCCAGGGCAGGTTTAGATTATACATTAGGAGGAAGTTGTTTATGGAGAGAGTGACTGGGCATCGGAATGGCTTGCCCAGGGAGGTGGTGGAGTCACCATCCCTGGAGGTATTTAAGAAGAGACTGGATGTGGTCTAATTGCCAAGGTGGTGTTCGGTCAAAGGTTGGACTCAATGATTTTAGAGGTATTTTCCAGCCTAGTTGATTCTGTGATTCTATGACTTTGGTACATAATTCTGAAACAGGACTCAGGTGGTTTCAGTCTACTTCTGGAATATAATTGAATTGGTATCTTATTAGCAGATAGATAAGGAAGCACTTTCTTAAATTGTGTGTGCATGTCCAAGGTAAGCCATCAAACGGTTTAGCAAATCAATAGTTTTCACTGACCACTTCAGAAAGTCTCTACTTCCTAGTGATAAACAAAACAAGGCATGCCATTATGAAATTGATATATTATTGAAAAAATGCATTGCTTATTTATAATGTAAATACTGCAGTGCTTTAGTGAAGATTTCCTTCTTGCTGTTGGCAATAACAGACAGTGGAATTCTATATTTGAGTACTTGTCTGCATTCATATGTCTGTAAATATTCCAGGAGTAGTCTTAATCTTTTTGATAAGTAGGGAAGCTACAATGAGATTAATACTACCTATAGTAGGAGGGCAGAAACTGAGAAGCACTTTTCCCCTCTATGTTCTTCATAATATGGAACTGAACACTATAGTTCTGAGATAATAAATTCCTTAGTATCGGCTACAGCCGTTCAGATAGTATATCTGCAGATATGAATACAGATTGAGGGGCAGTATTTTTTCTCTTTCTTCCTTCACTGTAAAGCAGAGCAAGTAAGGTCCAATCTCCCTCATACTCTCTGTTGCCGCCTGAAAACCTGTAGATGATTCAGGCTTGGCATAAAAAGCCAAAGGAGTTTTAACAATATGGGAGTCTCCTCAACAAGATATTATGGTTAAGTTCACATATGTTGCTGAGTAAATTTAATCATAAAAGGCAATCCAGACCTTTCCATATATTGAGTAGAAATCTGAAATAAAGCTATGATTAGCATCATAAAAAATTCTCTTAGTCTTGATCTTTCACTTAGGTATTATCTCACTTACAAGTGTAGTCTGTAATATTATATAATAGTATGTAGTTCTTACAATAAGAAAAGGCATTAATAAGTTTCAATATATTTCATAGACTTATAGAACAGATTGGGTTGAAACAGACCTTTCAAAGGTTTTCTAGTCCAACTGCCCTGCTGTAAGCATAGATATCTTCAACTAGACCAGGTTGCTCAGAGTCCCATCCAACCTGAACTTGAATGATTCCAGAGATGGGGCATCTGCCACCCCTCTGGGCACCTGTTTAAGTGTCTCACCACCTTCGTTGTAAAAATGTCTTATATCTGGTCTGAATCTACCTTCTTTCTGTTTAAAACCATTAACCCTTGTGCTATTGCTACAGAGATGTTTGTTGTGCATCTGTTATTTCCTAGGTCATTTTATTATTATCTTAGCAGCAACAGTCAGCAGCTGTTGTACAAAAACATCACACATGAAGTACTTTATGAGAAAAATTCTTCAGCTGTGATCTTCTTAAAAATGTTATGTGTGGCTGAAAATAAATCTAGTCAATACTGATACACTGTAACAACCCAGAAATTGGCAGGATATTCATGGGCTCAGCTTCAGCGTTCATTATATGCAATGGAAGAACAGCTGACCTGATTATATTCTAGGGCCTGACAAGCAGCAAATAGATCTGTTTTGTTTTTTGGTAATCTGTACATTATATACACAGGGTGAAAAATGTATTTTTTAGATTATGGTCCTCATTTATGCACTGCATATGTGTTTTTAACCCCAAACCTGGAAATATGTTATAATGCCGAATGTCCAGTGCCCTAGAATAAAAAAGCATGGATTTACTTAATTTTGCCAGTTCTCTCTTAAGAAATGTTTGGAACGTGCTTGAAAAGTGTTTGCATGAGAAGAAAAGGAGAAAATAATCATAAATAGTGAAGACTAAGATTTTGATGTTGTTTTCAGCTGCCTTTTGTGGTAGTGTAGAGAAGATGGAGGCAGACTATTCTCCTTACTGATAGGTAGGGATGGGATTAGAGGTAAAGGACATGTTACAGTATGAAAACCCTAAATAAGTGAAAGGAAAAAAAAATCTTATGAGAGTGGAATGGGCCAGAAGTTGTAATCTCTGTTCCTAGAGATACTCAAATTTTGACTAGGCATGAGGCTCTGCAACCTTTTGTAATTGCACATGATTTAAGAAGGGATAAGACCAGATGATCTCCAGAGGTTGTTTACAACCTAAATTTGTTTTATGACTATAAGGAAAATTCATATAAAATAAGAGACTTTGCTATACTTAAGAAATATAAGGAAGCTATTATAACCTCATTCACCTAGCAGTTTGTGATAATATTTTGTGTAATTTGTCAATGTAAATTGGAAGCTTTAAATATTAGATCTGGTTCTGTTGTGGAAGTTTACAAGATGTTCTTTTGTAACTCTGCAATTATCCATTATTTCCTAGCTTATTTAATCAGGAGGGTATAGGAAATATTTGAGGGAGAATGCTAAAATAAATAGCTCATTTTCTTTTTAGATATAACTCAAATGATACATAATCGCAGAAGTTAAATTGCAGAACATATTTTAGAAAAATTATGTATATTTACATGTAGTTTACTGCACACACAGATATGTGCACTGGTTTACAAATTCAGACACTGTTGCCAAGTGTCATTATCAAACTAGAAAACTTGCTTTCTAGTCTAGTTAAAAAGAATATAGAGCAGAGGATAGGCAAATGTTTGTATCTTACAAACCTAGTTTTCTTTTCTGTTACAACCTGTCTTACTGTCTCCCTTTATCTGTGTGCACAGTGGTTTTGGTGTAGTAATTTCCCTGTCTCATGAGAGTAAAGATATCTGGTTGTGTGTGTTGGTCATAATAGCAAAGAGTAGATTAATTCTATCTTCTTTCTTGTATCAGTAAGTTTTTGTTAGGATTTGTCAGCAGGGCAGCTTAGAGGCATATTTTTCTTCTGAGCCTTTTAACTGTTTTATCACTGATACTGGTGAGTCAACTATTTTTTTTTTAATTTCACTTTATATGAATATTGGAGGGGGTGGGAGGAAAACACAATCTCAGGCCTAGGATTTTTCCAAGGGGGGCTGGTGCAGTGTTACTCACTTTTGGATCTAACAGTGTTGTTGAAGCATCCCTCCTAAAACCTGAGAGAGATGCCATGGTAGAGGATTTGGGAAAAAAATGTATTGTGTTCACAGGCATCATGGCTTTTCTACAGTATTTTAAGGTCTGTTGAGAAAACTGGACTCTGAATGCAGAGGCTTGGCATAAGGCTTCAGATCCCAAATGACCTCATAGTCGAAAGCAGACAGGTTCCCTGAAGTATTTAATGGGGAAGATTGTTGTTTCAATGCAGTAGGTCGTAGCAGTTGACCTGCGAAACATTTTCCTTTTTTTGCTTCTATCACCATAGTGAACTGAAGCTGATCCTGATGAAATACAACTAGTTGAGGACTGGAAACTCAATCTGTCTTTTAAACTATTACTGAGAAGAAATGAACTCAAATGCTAATGTACTCAAGTGCCCTTTCAGGCTGTTTTTTTTCTTTTCAGCAGAAGAAAGGTGGCACATATAGGTCATTAAAATAATAAATGACAGTCTTCAGCTATGATTGCAGTTTATATATAAAGTGTGTTATTACTGAAGCTTTCAGTAGACTGAAGAAGGGAGTTGGTATCTAGTCCTAAATGTTAAGTGTAGTTCTTGTTAGTGTTGAATTCACTGCAAAGATTTGCAGATTTGGTATGTTGCTTTGTTTTCATTTTGTAACTAGCACATTGAGAGCCCTGACATTCTGCTACTGCTTGTTTGTCATCATAACTAAGACAACCTGACACACAGAGCTTGTAGGTAAGCACACAGTAAAGGCACTAAGGATTTGATCCCCAGTCTTGGTATGTAGCTGGTTTTTATTGCAAAACTTCCATGATAGAGGGAGGAAATAATACGTGTAGATCCTAGAGGTTAGTTTTATATGAAATCAGCATTTTCTAAATTGCCTTTAGCACTGTATCCATTGCATTGAGCCATCATCTCTACAAGTATAACTGTTTTTGCTACCAAAGTCCGTCTGATTTTCGTTATGTTCTTTCAGTCTACTTGAGAGCTGCAAAACCTTTGCTCTTTACAGGACAAATTGGAATCAAATATTAATGTCAACATTTCAAGGAATTGTCAGGCAAAGAGGACATACAGACTGAGAAGGTCTGGTTCTCCTTCTACTTATACAATGTACCTTTCTTAGAATCAACATAGCATTAAATTAATAATTATCCATGATGTTTTCTTTGTAATCTCCAGTTGCCCTGTTTGGAAGTTTAAGGTCACAGCTGATTGTTTCTCTGTGACACACTTTCCTTGAGTGGACAGACACATATAATATCTTGTGGAACTTTATATGCTGTAGTAAATAAATCTTGTTTAGAAAAAACTTCATTTCTATAGTGACATAACTGTAAAATGGAAATAAGAGATTGTGTTTAATTAGTGATAGAAGTATAATTTAATGCCAGTCTTCTTTTAATAAGACAGGTTATGCTACTTGATATTTCTTAATGGAGTAACCTCTGGATACAGATGGTCTGTGTTAAATAAAAAGTAGTGGCAAGTGGTACCAACATTCTTTCTGCTATTAAAAGATCAGCAGTTATTTTTTGTGTTAGAGTTTGGGGTAGTTTGAAAAATACAGGTAGAAATAGGCTGGATGTGTTCATGAAACAGTTATAGTTAATTGTACTTTCAAAGTCTGTTTTCCTGCATACATTGTGGGACTCTTGTTTTTTGGTTTTTTTTTATTATAGTGATTAAAGTAGTGGTGGAGCCTGATCTCAAGATGAGAAAAATATTTGGAAAACCTTTAATTGGCTTATGTGGATTTTGGGTCAAGTCTATGGGGAAATGTTTCTGAAATCTAGGCTTAGAAACCTGCTGTAGGAAAATGAGAAATGAGGTGAGGTGATTTTCAACAGAATTTTTTTTTGTCAGCACAAGGCTATGGAGGTTTTTACAGGAATGCAGTCTGGGATTTAGAGACATGATAAAAATAACATTTAATTTTATTTTATATCATTTTAGCTCATTTTAGGTTTTTGACAAAGATGAGCCTCCATAAAGTACTACAGAAAATTTCTGAATAGTAAGACAACATTTGGTGAGAAAGAGTAGGCAGTTGTGTGTTTTTTCATCCTCGGTGTGGAGCACTGCATCAGAGCTTAACGCAGAAACTAAGAGAGCAAAAGAAGAGTAGGAAGAGACTGAAGTTTACAAATAGCTTTCTATTTGGAAAGATCCCAAAATAAATCACACTGTATACTGTATAAATGATTAACATTTAGCAACATGGAAGTTAATCTCATTCAGGGGCAGGATGTAGCAGATTTTAGTACTCAACATTATAATTGTATTTTAAGGCAAATTGAAGGCTCTCACTGTTCTTGAAGCATGGGGAAATCTCAAGAATGCAGAATTTAGTTTCCTAATAGAATCCTAAAAAAGCTAATCTCTTCGTGTGTGTGTGTGTGAAGAGTCTTTTGAGTTGTAATTATAATTGCCAAGCATTTAGCCAAAGTACAATAGTCATGTCTTCATTATTTAGTCCTGTAGAAGTGAAAATGCTTCCAGCAGCCTAGTCCTTTCCAACACACTGCTCCTCTGTGAGTTCAGCGAGGACTTTGTGTGTCATGTACTGAAGCATCAGCAGAGTTTCTTCCAGCAAGTGGGATTAGCCTTTGTCAGTCATGCTGGCAAAGTCTCAATCTGCTAGGTGTGAGATTAAAGGCCATAATAACCTGATATAAGACCTGAGGGACTGAGATAACAGAATGGTCTTGTGACCATCATCCTCCTTGAAAGGAGGATGGATATTAGGGGTGCAGTAAGGTTGTGGAAGTAGCATGACACAATTTCTTTGACTGTTAAATAATAATTTGTATTGATTCTGGTATTTTATTGTGGTAGTTCTAGGTTGTTAGCAGAAATTGCGTATTGGCAGTTTGCAGGTAAAACCCAAGCATTGTGATACACAGAGCTCTTTAATTGTTATATGAATAAACTAAGTCCTTAGTAGAATCAATGAATGGGAGTTAGCATTCAAATATTTATCTCACTTAAGTAAGTGAAAATATGCCTGCTGATGGCCTTGAGATCTGAGAAACCCTAAAGACTGAAATAAGCAAAATATAATTTTTACAGAAAATAAGGTGAAAATTTTCAAGTCAAAATTCAAAAGATAGAGACTAAGGGTAGAGAGTAGGTGATTAGTAAATGAAATTTGGAGACTATGATACTCCATTAGTGCACATTGTAAGATTTTGCTGCCGCAGGCATACCAGCCAATAGGCTTTTTTCTTTCAAAAGTTTCTCGTCTCAAATTTAGCGTAGTTTTTCCTCCATCAGTCTCCTACACAGGTAATGAGACCTTCTTTTTTCATGCTTGGTCTTTGCTGATGTTTCTTACTATAGAAATTTGTCCTGTTTTGTGTTCAGGATGTCTGTCATGAGAGGATGTGTACCAGTGTTCTGGAAACTATTTAGGAATGGGCTATTTCTTGATCCTTGTTTTGCTGTTCTACAAAAGATGCATTGTGAAACATCTTACAGTACCCCAGGCCAAAGTTGATTGGAGCAGGAACTTCACAGTATATTGCATATGAAAATGTCATATATTATTTCAGCATAATGCAGTCACTAAGGATCTACAAGAAATGGGTCAACTACTTTGAGTTAAGTTTTATTTAAGAATAATTCCTTTAAGAAATTCAGCAACTGGTGATATACTTGTTTGTTATCCTGAGTTTAATAAAAGACCAATGCATGTATTTCAAACTTTCATTTGTGCTTAAAATTCTGTAGATTCCTTTACTGAGCTGCCTTTGATTCCTTTTATTTATGTTTTTTCTTTAAGTTTCATCAGTGAAAGGTACTGCTTTAGGGTCTCAAATACAAAGTTCTCTCATGGAGCCCTGCATATTGAATTGCTCTTTCCCTGAATTGCTGCTGTTATTGTCAATGACAGTGAAGCCAGTCTTTGCTCTTAAAAGAGCAAAAAAGACTAATGGCTCTATTTTCTTTATAACCAATGGGAGATAGGCATGTTGGAGGAGAACAGTAGCTTTTTGTCAAAGGAAGAAGTAATTGGAGTGTGCAGTTGACAACATTTTTATTATTTAATATTTACAGGTAGGATAATGAGAAATGTCACAAGAAAGGTGTTTCTTAAGGGATGAATAAAAAGCACTTAAAGTGCAGTCATGCTAGAACTAGTGTTTTAAAAATTGGAACATTGGAAAGCTTTTTGGGACAGCATCCTCTATTGGTTTATTGGAGAAATATTTTAGTGTTGTATTAATCTCTGTTAATATACACAGAGCTTTTCTTGGAAAGAAAACATCTGATTAGGCAAAGGTCAGAATAGGTAAGTAGTGATACTATGAATTTCAGACTTAAATTTCACCTTAAATACAGGTTAAATAAGCACAAACCTTACTGATTCTTGTTACAAAGGCTGACGCACTTTAGAGAAGCAAGTTCTAGTTGAGAAGTGCCTTAAGGAGATTAGCTAAAGCCTAAGTAATTGTTGTGGGTTCACATAAGTGAGCCCAAATTTGAGTTTAAATCAGGCCTGAAGCTGTCAGCTGACTTGAGCTGGGTTGAACTACCAGCTGACTTCTTCTAGCCAGTAGTATTGTATTCTATACTATGTTATGACATCATTTTTCCCGGGAAGTAGAATCAGTGTGGGAATGGCTTGGGCAGTCACCCCACAGCTTCCTTGGGGGAGGACGCACGATGCTGTCCCAGAGGAGATGGAGAGGGCCTGCCCACCACTGGCTCTCGGGGAAGTACAATGTGTTGCTCTGGCTCTCTCCTCTCTGCTCGGGTTTTGTTTCTCTAGGGACTGAGTCTTCTGAGGCAATTTGGGGTTGAAATAGTGAGATTTGTGTGTGTACTGAGACGTGAGAAATTGTTCCTTGCTGTTTGTAACTTGTGTGAGTGTATATTTGTACTTTCTTCTAATTGTCTCTTTCTTTCTGTAAAAATACATGTAGTTTTAGTGTAAACGTAGTTTAGAGGTTTTTTTTCTTCTCCCCTCTTTTCGTCCCTTTCCTGAGTGTTAGGGGGGAAGCTCTGACCCTGTATTTGGAGGGTTGGCGGTTTGCCAGCTCAAACCAAGACAATAATTCTTAAGCACATGGTACATTTATCTTGCAAATATTTTTCTAATAAATGAACCTTGACTTGATTTTGTTTCAACAGACCAAGATACCTCTGAAATTCCTTTTATCTGTTTCTTTTCTGTGAGACAGCTGATCTTTTTCAAATATAACTGATAATGAAACCCTATTCAAGTACGTATTGCTTTCTGAAATATTTCTTTATTTTCCCAAGTCACATGATACATTACTATTACTCTGCTAAATAACATATCACTCTGAAATCTGTATGTTCTTTTTCTAATGTGTTCTCCAATTTGCTAAATTTGTACTTTTCTAATGTTGACAGGAAGTGTGGGAATTTTTTTATATCCCACAAGTCAAAAGGGATGACTTATTTAAAACATAGTTCTTTTCTTCTTACCAATGTTATTTTCTCTTGTCTGTATAGTTGTTCTATTATTGAGTTTAAACTGCATGACACCTTACTTGCATTCCTTAATTGTAGATCCACGATTGTATCTTCAGCGTACTCTAAAATCTACTGATGAAATTACTGTTTTGAGAAATTAAAACAACTATCACAATACCTCAACCAGCATTTTATCTACTGTGCATGTACAAATAAAATTTAAAAACTAGTTAATGTAAAGCTAAATAGACATTAAAATTACAAGGTTGTAATAGTTGATAGAAGTTACATAAGCTTTGCAAATTCCTTTATTATGTTAGGAAGTTGGTATATATGCATGTAAATTTCTTTCATGTTATTTTAGCAATATGTATTTTTCTACTTTTACTGTCTTTACTTTTGGTGGATCTACCCAATTTACAGTATTTTTCCCCATCTGATACAAGCTACATAGACCTGGCTATAATAAAAATACATTAGAATAATCATCCAGCCCTAGTATTCACAAAGAACATTAAATTAGTATGTTTATCACTGGTTTAATTACAGGTTCTGAAGTTCAGTCTTCACAAAGTCTAAGTTCAGGTATTGATTTTTAGAAGTCCTCATCTTGTTTAAAAGGGATATTTTTCTCAGAAAAAAATCATACAGATCATATAAAATAGCTACTAGTTATTTTCTTCAAATCTGTGCAGCACTCTTAAACTGAGACCAATTTTTTTAACTGCTTCCGTCTATTAAGTTGAAAGCATTTAAAACCTGTGGTTTCTCTTCCATCCCATTTTCTGTTGGCACATCTGTTCTTTTTTGCTTTGTAATGATAATTATGCTGTAATTCCTCTCTCATAATATTTTGTATTCCTTAATTTCTTCCATTTTGGGCTGCTTTCACACTAGAGTGTTCTCTGTCTCCATGGCAATGAAAGGTAGGCTGGAACATTGTTCTGAGCCTTGGTGTAAGAGATTTTTTTCTTCCCTCTGCTTGGACAAACACCAAAATTCTGTCCATGTGACTGGCATGATGTGGCACATCTCATTATTATCTTTGTAATGAATTTTCTCCGCACTCAAAAACAAACAGGCAAAAACAGTATCAATAAAATATAGTATCTTTTCATAATTGAGTCCAGATTTTTATCCTTGACATGCTAAAAAGACAAAAAGTTTCACCTTCTTGAATGAAAGTTGATGAGTAGCACTTTTTTCCCATCTTGCTGTTGCCAGATACAGTTGAGAAGCTGTTTTCCAAAAATTGCTTAAGGGCCAAAGCCTTTGCAAGTACCTTTCTTACATGCTTAGTAGACCGTTAAAACCAGGACTGTTACTGTCTTTGTGCCCTCTGTGTCTACTTCACATCGTTCAGGACTTCTGTCTGAAACGCAATACAACAATTTTTATTAGTTGCATCGTATTACTTATAGCTACACTGTGCAAAAAAGGCAGGGTGGAGGGGAAAAAAAGACAAGTTGCATGAGCTCTGGTCTTTTGTGTAATAGCGCATCATTTGCTACAGAAGGTATGCTACACCCACCGTTCCATCCTTTGTGTGCTAAACTTATTTCATTGTAGAAGGCAGTCTGGCTGGTCAAGCACTGTAAATCCTTGGTGGGTCTGCACTGAGTATTCTTTCTTACCTCTTAAGGTGTTAGCTGTTATACCATTTCCCAGAGACCCCCTTCACCACTTTTTTTTTTTGTAGATACCAACTATAGTCTCAGAGTCATATTATAAATCTCTTTCAACACACCTAGGTAAGTTCCCTCCAGCCCTGTAGATGTGATCTAATCTCTCTGTCTAGTCTGTTTCTGTTCTGCCACTCTTGGCTGTGCTGTGGCATTTTATGCAGAGGTCAGGGATTAATTTTTTCCCTTGTTGTCTAGGGCCTGTGCATTAATGAACTGGGACCTGGGGGAATAGAACAGTAACTCTTCTGAACAGACATGTGAAAATCCCATGGATAGCCTTTTACCTCATTTATGTCATCTATTTGCATTTTTTCTCTCAAACTGTGTTAAGACTACAGCTAGTCTAACAAATCTATTTTAAGGCCCTCCTCAGAAGTTGAATCTTGACATCGTAATAGAAGGAGCATGATGAAAACTTCTCATTTCTGTTTGTAGTGAAAAGGTGGTTCATTGTTTCTTTTATTCATAATAAGAAATATAGATGCACTTTTAAAGAAAAAAATTTCAAATTTTGCTGGGATTTAGAAGCTTATAGTGTTCGTGCTTTGATATTAATTCCTTCCTTTTCAAAATGTTTTCACTATTTTCTCAGTATTTCTGAATATACGCTTTATTGAGCATTTGGTATTTCGTGGCAAGCAATTCCAATCCTGTGCTATTCGAGTGTACTGTTAGTAACACTGCTAATACCAAATAGACAGCATCTGCAGAAATCTTCCTGAATGACATCTGTGCAAGAGAGAGAGAGGGCTGAAAAGTGGTGGCTCCTAGCCCAGCCTCATCAATGGTACTAGAAGCATGAGGCAAAGAAAAGGAGTGGGATAAACATTAAATGTGGGGAGCTCAGTGCCAGATTCACTGGAAGCAGCTATTGATTCTAATTGTGCTTTGCTGGCCCCAGGAATACAGGCCTTGGGGGTGGCATGGCCAAGGAGCTGGAGCAGTGGAGGAAGCTGACATCAGCCTCCCTGGAGACTGGCATTCAGCAACAAACTAGTGTCCTTTCACATGTCACTCCAGCACTCCACTAATGGGGACTGGGGGCCAAACAAGGAAGAGTTTTGCAGCAAGACTCAGTCTTGCCTGCAGCTGTTTGTCTTTGTCTGCCAGAGGAGCAATGCTAATATTACCTCTGTGGTGGGTCGGTATTTTGGAATTTTTCTCATGTTGGTTCTTTGAGTTACTAAACTGATTGTTAAGATGGTAATCTTAACAGTCTTGAATTCTTGATTCCTGGGAGTACTGATGTGAAGGGCCACTTCCTTTATCTGTAATTGAGGTGCTTTGTGCACTGAACTCCTTCAGCTAAAGTGGTTTAGCTTTAGCTAAAGTGGTTATATTTCTAATGGGAAACTTAATCTGGGGATATGAAGTCAAATCTGGCAAAGGACACCTTTTTGTTAGCATGTAAATATCTTCTGGACTTTTTTCTTCTAATTTCTTAAGTCCATGTAATAAATGTGATTGTTTTTTTCTTGAAACTTTGATTCACTGAAGAAGGGTTCCTACTCTGTGCAGTTCTCAAAAGGGTCTTTATGGGGACCATAAGAGGTATTTCAGCTGGTGCGAAGGAGATCCCACTGGAAAGAAAGTATCGAGCCAAAATATTTGCTAGACCGCCTTCCTGGAACTAGTTCTGCTTCTGTATCTACTGCAGGCACATAGCTCTGTGGCGTCATATAAAGGCACATATTGTCCGACAGATTAGGCAACCTATTGAATGCATCTGGGACAATTAGTAAAAAATGTGCTAAGGAGCACATGGCCCATCCAGGCTCCTTGCCTTCACAGGTGTCCTGAGGTACATAAGCTGCTGTGATAGTCAATCACAGGGAGTGTGGTATCTACCTTGTTCTCATGTGTGCACTATCCTGCAGTTAAGTGGCTGAAACAATACTCTACATTTATACAGCGGAGTGCTGTCATGGCATATGATAGATCAGATCTTTACGCAGGTCAGCAGAGATGCAAACAAGCATCTGATAGGCAAGTAGGTATCCACATACTGCTGAATAATGTCTGCATCTTGTATGAGTGCAGACTGGCTCAGATTTCAGGGTGAAGAATTTCCCACTACATAAGTGTCATGTATTTTCCTGGTTCAGCTTATACTTCCTCAATTACGGTTAATGTTTTGGGTTCATTGATCAGATGTGATTGGAGTATCTTAGTTATTCCATGTATGCTGTCTGTGGCTCTCTATTTGTTTGAGAAAATGGCAGCGTTTAGGATTGGTGGATTTCCCACGATACAAGCTTTGTTGGTGTCTCATCCTTTTATTGCTGTAACAGTTCTCCATGTGACCGGCAATTTAAGGCATTGTAGAGTTATGGCAGTGTTGCTGACATTAGACTGAAGGTCCTGACAAAATATTCTGCACACTTTTGGTGCTTTCCTTCTCCAGCACTGGAAAGAGGTTGGGACAGAGGTATTGGATGGCAACCCTACCACAGGTTTTTCTGTGAGACTTAGGATACAAACACACCTTGCAAAGTCACTGGAAAGGTTTGGGGTTGATGAGTCAAATGCTCTGCTATTGTACAGGTGCAAAAACATGAAGGGGAGATACTTGGTGAGCTCAAGTTTGCTGCAGAAGTGAGCTTGAGGCAAGCAGGGAGCTGCAGTGTGGGACAGTTGGCTCAATTCAGTTGGCTTGTTGGAGTGCAGTCTGAAAATAGCAGATCTATCAAATGGCAAAGACCTAGCCTAAAAGGGGTAAAGAGTTTTCACATTGGATAAGCAGCAGATGTGTGTACTTGAGATTCAGATACAAGAATTGGAACAGAAAGCCTATTAAGAACTCCTTGAAATTAAAAAAAAAAAAAAGCAGAATAGTCTCATAGCTAATGGCAGTGAGGAAAAATATCTGAATCTAAATTGTAGGATTTAAGTTTTGTTAGGCAGCATGTGCAGCCTGACCAGTTTTTGTTTCTGAAATTGTCAAAGACAGTTTCATAACCATCTACAAATCAATGTTGCTCTCTGTTAAAAGCAAACCAAACCCCAGGATAGGAATTGGGACCCGAGCAGTAAAATGTATTTTTTTGCATTATGTTAAGTTGTATAAAATCTGAGTGGAATTTTGTATGAGCACAATTAAGTTTGGCCTTGAATACAGTTCAGGAAATCTTGTATATTTTCTGCTTTGGTAACAGTTAGAAGTATTGTTTCTTGAAAAGTTCCTATGAATGAAGCAGAATGTGACATTAAACAGTTGCCTATTAGACTTCTTCTAAAATTAGTATTTTGTAAGTCAAGTGGTTAACAATATGCCTGTGCTGTAGCAGTGAAATTGTACTTGGATGAAATATAATTACAAATTCAGAAAACTATTTCAGTGGATTCTTTTTTATAAATCAGCTTTGAATTTTAGATATGAGCTTTTAATATATAGGCCATAGTAGAGCTAAAATGTTGAATGTAAAACAAGGGCTGAGTTTTCTTTATTCAACTTTTCAGGTCGACCTTGGTCTGAAAATGTTTGTAAAGAAATTGCTGTCATTGCTCTTGGACACCTGTTGCTCTCTGAGTCGGTCATCATATCTACCATGTATCATTATTTTCTTTAGAATATATATTTCTGTTGGATAATAATTCACACAATATATGGCAGCATCTACAGGAAAAAGTTGTAGAGGAGAATTCAGTGAAATGATATAACAAATGCTTTACAGAAGAAAGAAAAGTAATAGGATCGAATTTTTCTATCTCTATTGAAAGATGAAAACTGCTGCATAACCTTTTGTTTCAGTGAGCTTTTTTTCTTTTACTATACTTAAATAGGTATTTCTTAACACTCATGTAGTAACTGCTTTTTAAGAACATGAGAATTCATATAGAAGAATACTGAAGTCCAAAAATAAGCAGTGAAAGTTTTAGGGCAAAATACCTTTTTTCTTTTTTCTTTTTTTTTTTCCTTAATTTTTAAAATCTTTTCTGATTAGGCTGCTTTTTTGGTCACATAGCTGCTGCTTTTTTTGTTCTTTTTCTAAGGTTGTCAGATTTCCAGATGACATAGATGGTTGACTTTTTTTACAGTAAGACCTCTTTAAGAAAAGAGAAAAAAATACTAGTCTCACAATGCAAAGTAATTGTAGCATGAACTTAAGTTCTTAAAAACACTTCATCACTGTGACCCTGAATAAGCATAATGCTTAAACGTGCATAATTTTAAGGCATTGATATTAAACTCATTGAAATCCATCATCTGTGGCTATTAGAAGTGCTTTGTGTCTTTTAGAGGCACACTTGAAAGAAATACTGACATTTCACATAGTTTCAAGTGGAGCAGTAGAATGAATTTTCTATTTAAAATGTATGAATAGTTTTAGCTAGAAAATGTTGGAAAAGTAGTATGGTTACTGGTGCAAATTTGTGACTTTATTCTGTACACTTTTACAATTTGCCCTTTAACATGCTCAGGACAAAGGCAAGGAAGCTCCTGAAGAAGTTCAGAAGACACAGGCTCTGTCCTGAGATCCTGAGACATGATCTTTTGCATTTATAGATTGCTAAAGGAGACTTTACCTAGAGATGCTGTGATGCTACTCAGCCTTCACTGTAAACTGTGTATTCATTCGTTCTGGTTTTTATATTAAAATTATGAAAATGAGGCTTTGTAAATTATATAATGATCTTGATTACATTCTGCAGAGGATATTGAACATTATTATAATCAAACTTACTGACTGAAAATCAGGAAAGGTTTGAATGTAACAGGAAGCCATGTGATAGGATAAACAACTTTAGGAATATTTGTAAAATTGTGGTACTACAATTTATTGAAGCAATTTCCTTGCTTAATCCTACAATCAGTTAACAATTGATTTGTTTGTAGCGGCACATAGAAATTTCATTTATGTATTCCATAATGGATTTTATTTAAGTATTGGATGATTTAAAAATTAGTTCTTTAGAAAAATCAGTGTTAGGTATATATGGATATATATATATTTTGTATTTAAGATAGAAAATTCCACACAAACTCTAATCTATTCAAACCATAGTACATTTAAAAAAGAACAAA
>VWZD01006258.1:0-130547 GCA_013396695.1 Sakesphorus luctuosus
CCCACCTGCTGAGCTAGGACACCGTGATATGTCTGTTGTGGAAATCACATTAAGGTGGTGATAACAGAGCAGAAGTAGCATCTGTACCCTGAAAATTATGTGTGCAGCAAATAAAAGCACCACCTGGTTCCGGACTGAGCCCCCCCGCCCTCCAGTCTGAGTCCCAGCACAGGCTGTGTGTCAGCCCAGAAGTCACTGGCAGGGACAGTGAAATCTTTGCCGAGAGCCTCCAGGAGCAGCATCTGGCCTGTGGGAAGCAGCTCAGCGTGCAATGAGTTGTACTTACACTCTGTCTTGATAAGTCAAAGGCAGAAATTACTGTGATTTGATCCTGCTCACAGCATTCCCTCTGGGTCAGTGGATATCAGGATTTGCTTTGTTGAACATCAGAGAGGGAAACTCGGCCCGTGAAAACTTGCCTTTCTCCAGATGTATAACACCAGAAATACACAGATGTGGATGTGCATTTCCAGTTGTTTTCCCTGCAAACTTTAAGGTCATCACAACATTTTTTACAAGTCAAAGGGCAGAAGATGGCTGTTTTCTCATATGTATTCCATCTTCTATGACTTTTGTCTTTCCAGCATGTTATAAATCACAGGTTACACCAGGATGTAAACTAGAAAAGCTTCATTACACACCCAAACGTTTGGGATTAAAATTATAGGCTATTGGCACAGATAAGAGGCAGATTATAATCAGCAGCTTAACTCTGAGGTAATGAATCACAACGGAGCACTGTGTCCCATCAGTCTTGCACTGTGGAGCAGGTCAGAAGTTCATGATCCAAGGAATGACATCCAACACCAACACTGCAGGACTGGAGGCCTGGGCTCAATCCCACGGCCTGACATTCCTTCTTGTGCTCTCCTCAAAACTGAGGGCAGGACTTGTGACAGGTGCCAGATGGACCACTCCAGGACGCGGAGTCACTCCAGAACATGGAGACTAAGGAAGTTTATTTCTGGCTGTAGCATGTCAAGAGGGATGAATTAGAAAGATGGAAAAGAATCAGTGGATAACTATTACAGTTGGAAATTTTTCAGTTGAAGAGGCTTTTGCAGGAGAACACCCATCTCTTGAAAATGCAAGTTTCTATGGGGGAATACAAACCATTGCAGAACTTTTTTGCTGGGACAGAAGGAAGAGATGGAGGGTGGACAGTGGGACTTCCCTGACTTCCTGGAGCATCCACCTGGACTGGAAGAGACTGTCTCATGACTGACCACCCCCACAACACTGGGTAGGTTCTCAGAAGCTCCAGTTTAAATAGACAAAAATAAGCAGCTTGCACAACTTCATCGTAGTGAGATTTGGCACCAAGAAGACTTTCCAGCACGAGGACTACGAGGCACCCACGCCCACAAGAGCCCTACCCATCCACTGAGTGCATTTAAATGCTGTCCAATCTCACCACAAGCCTTGCAAAATTACTCTTGCTTTTAAGCATATTTCTCAGCTGATTGAACATTTAGGAAGCTGAATTCTGTTTAAATGCACAGTTTGCTGTGTGCACACGTGCTGCTCCCAACATTTTTAAAAGCAAAACACACACACTCATATCCATAGTTATATATGTGTTCACAAGACTCACAGACACAGGAGCGAACATTTCCATTGCAAAACCACCCTGCATCTCATCTGTCAGTAATTCCACCCTCCAGGGAGACGTATGTGCTGACAGCGAGACGATTATGAAGGTGATTGAGCTTTAAAAGGTATTGTTGCTCTCTTCAATAGCGCTGATTGGCAGTGGTGATTAAATGAGGAGCGGAGGGAAGTGGCATTCACAGGCTGACCAGGCAGATCATGGATGCAATCAGCCTAAACATCTGCGAGTAAGTGCTTGTTTTCTCCCTTGAACAGCTCTGTAGTTCGGAGGGAGGATGGATGGCAGTCACCCACCAGGTGAGGACAGACATCCCGTACCGTTGGGGCGGGAGCAGGAGTCTGGCTGTTGCTCCTTCCTTTTACTTACCCCCGCTGGTGGTTTCAGGGGAAGATCCAGATGCTAAGTCTCTATATCCTGAACATTAAACTTCAGAAGGCCACAGTGCAAGCAGGACTTAGTGGCAATTCCCTCTCCTGCAATTCTCTGGAGGAGATGGGTTCCTGGTTTTTGTCCAGCTCAGTCATCGATTCATCTTGGCTTTCCTTCTTAGTCATTCTCCCTTCTTAACAGTGCTGGAAGCGCCCAGTTTCTAGGGAAAAAATAAAGATCTTGACAGAAAATTAAAAGATGCTCACAGTGGGGTCCATGGGATCCTACTCATATCACATATAAACTTAATTTAACATGGAGTTGGACCAAGGGTTGGACTTGATGATCTTGGAGGTCTTTTCCAACCCAATCGATTCTGTGATTCTATGACTCTGTGTTCCTCTGGATTATACCTGGTGGCATGTGAACTGTCTCTACTGGCCTGGAAGACATTTTGACCCAGAGAAAAAACTTTTTGGATCTCATGAGACAACTCTCCTCTCCAGCAGCAAATATTTACAGAGCTATAGAAAACATCAGAACTACAAGGGTGAAAACAGAAAGAGTATTTATGCATAGTATGATACTCCAAGGAACAGCCATCAAAATAGACTTCTAATTTAGACAAGACTGCCAAATGCCCAGCAGAGTTACTGATCATGCATCAAATTCCCCTTTTGCAGGTTTTAATCCTTGACTTCCCTCATAAGGCAGAAAACAAACGAATTAATAGTTGCAAACAGAAATTCTTTCATCACAGCTTCAGCTCTTCCCTCAGATATGGCACAGTCACCAGAGCAAAGGTGATCCAGTCCTGGTCCCCAGAGGAAGGTGCTGCTTGTCTTGTCTTGCAACACAGTTGAGTATCAACCTTCCTCATCTCATTGCATGGTGAGACTGTCATTTGGACTGATCAGAGAGCAGTATCTTCCTCACAGAGGTCCCCAGCCTCTCTAGCTCCTGCTGCTCACTTACTCAACTCTCAGGCTCCGTTACCAACAAGTTCCTCTTTGTTTCTTTTCCTAATGTTCATTTCATGAGTTGCAGAAGTAACATTTTTCAGTATTAAGATGTAATTAATGATTTCACCATAATGAAATGAATAATTAACTGAAAAGACATTTAGGCCCTTTGTTGAGCAGAACTCACCAATTTTCTGATGCATTAGGACTGTCTGGTCTGCTCTGCCTCTTGAGCAGCTATTCCTCAGCTGGCAGCAAACCGGGGGCTGCAGAAAACATGTGGGGTTTTCCTGTCAGAGCAGTTCTGAGACCTCTCAGCTCACAGGCACCATCAGCTCACGGTTTTGGATCCTGTCAAAGACAGAACAAAAGACAAAGGTAAACACAGATGGGGAGGAGGCAATGGGCTCAGGTGGGCACCTTCCACCAGCAATCTACCATTTGTGAGATGCCCAGACAAAAGGGTTTCTGAAAGAATTTAGAGAGGATCAGTGTTTTTATATTGGCTTGGAGGACATCTCTAGAGGAGATCAGTGTGATGGAAGCCACCAACTGCAGGGCAGGGTGAGGAGCAGGGAATGAGCAGTTTGCACAGCAGTGCCCTTGGCTTTGGTGCCCGTAGCTCCAGAGCACTTCTCCTCCTCTTCTGCACCAAGCTCATGTCATTGCCCCAGGGACAGCCATAGAATAATAAATAACCTTGCATGGGAACACTAAGTCTTCAAGAATTTAGACTCAAACCGGCAGATTTGTGGTGGATTTTGGAACCTCCCACCACAACCTGAGGCACAGGTGCTCTGCCACAGCACCTGACTCAGCCCACATCTGAGCCAGCACTGTTCTTTGGCATTGAAGCCCTTTAAACCAAGAGTTTAGCTTTCCCTTGAAGCCAACTGAATTAATCAATTCCTCCTTGGCATTGAAATAAAGTCACTTTCTGCTGGGTGGGTCAAAACTGCACAATCTATTTTGGCTGTTCTGTTCCCATGAATTCTATTACAATATGTTGCAAAGGGGAAGATTAGAGGGAAGGCAGAGCCAGAGGCATGCCTTGCTTTATGAGGGGGAAAAAAACACACACACAATTTATTTTTCATTGCTTTATGATGAATATGAATTCAATTACATGCAGAGGAGAACTGCTGTAGTCAGTCAGAATTATACTCAGCTAGTAGCAAATATAATGGCTTTTAACAAGGAGAGCTTATCATCAAGGTTCAGACAAGCTTGAGTCCGTGTTGCACCTGATGAACCTGCACAAGCAGACAATGACTATCACAGCTGAGAATTCATCTCTCATCTCCACAGCTGTAGGAGGGAGGGGGAAGAAAGGTGTTAGTGGAGCACTCTGGTCACTGCTAGTCCTCCAAGCACACGTGTCAGGACAGCAGCCATGGGCACCAGGCAGCAGAAGGACCATCTGTCAAAACATGAGCACATGCAACAAAAGCAACAGAGAAACACACTTGTCTCCCTTCTTGTTTCTGTCATTTTGCCCACGAGGCAACATGCATCTCTCCCTGTCCCTGGGGAAGGTGTCCAACAGCCTGGTCGAGCTTTGCCCATGAAGCTCACAAGCTTGGAGGCCACGTGTGCAGAGAACAGCTCAACCTCTGCCTGGATTCAGCCAGACACCTGGGAAGTGTCTGCACAAATGTGCACTGGGTGCTGTGATGACATGTGCACATATATTTTTGTCTCTGTATCTCTGTGCCTTTCATTTATCCGATCCAGTCACTCTGCAACAACCTGTGCAGGAGCCATGAGTTCTTCTTTTAAGGGCCTTTCAGTCCTAACTGAGCAGAAACCTTCAAGCATTCACACAGCTTGGCACAAAGTGCCTCAGCACAGCTCCACTGGAGCAATGACCAGTCTGCCTCAGGGAGGGTGGTGAGGAATAATTGTTTGTCCTCCCACTGCCCTGCTGTGGGGCAGGATCTGCTGCCCTCTGGACAACCCTGCAACACTCAGAAGCCCCCAGCCCCTGGCACCTCTTTCCTGCTCCCCAGAAGCACAAGTGCTCTGGCACTGGCTGTGTTTCCTAAGCTGCCACAGCACCAGAAAGAGAAATTCTCAAGGAAGTGGGAGGAAGGACCAGAAAATTCCACACACTCTGCATTAATCTCATGCGTGGTGTTATTCTTGTGGGGTGTCACTGATACTGGTGTGACATCAGTACATCCAGGTTTTCTTTGTTCAAGGGAACCCACAGGTTGTTTCTTGGGGTGTTTTGCAACTCAGAATAAGAGAAATAATGTTGATGCAACACCAAGCAACTACCTCCAGCCCTCTTCTTGGAGCAGGCATGAAAATATTATAGAAAATATTATACATCCTTAGTTATCACTTAATTAAAACAGTCCTGAGCAGCAAGCCCACCGGACTTGTCATGGTTTGAAGCCCTGCAAACCCCAGCACTGTGTGCAAACACACAGACACGTGTGTGCTGCTGCCTGTCAGAGCAGCCTTGAAGGTGGACACACCAGTCAGGCAAAGGGGAGAAGGCAGTGGCAAGCAGGAGGGCTCAGGCAGCGTGAGCCAGGCAGGCTGGAAGGAGACCTCATGTGCTTTGAGATCCAGCCATTAAAGCCCAGCTCTGGAACAACAGATATGCCAGGCTGTGCTTCCCAAACGGGGCTGGTGGAGACACTTCCCAGGAGGAGCTGCTCTGTCTTCACCACACACAGGGAGCACACTCAAGGCATTCCCTGTTTTAAAAGCAAAATGTTATTTTGGAGCAGCTTTCTGGAAAAGGATGCTCAAATCTTGCCCAATAACAAATATTTCAAATTTCCTCACTATTGTTCATCAAACCATTTTATGGTGATTTGTGGGTTAAGCTTTACATCCTCTTCAGCACAGAAGGGGAGTGTTGCTGCTCTTTAGGAACAGCAGAAATAAGACATGAAGCATCACATATGTTGGTCAAACTTATGAATCAAGACAGAGCCAAGTTCATACAAACTTTAGACATCTGTGCTTCTTCATCCCCAAGTATTTGCTCCTTCTCACCAGCAAGAGACAGTTCCAGCCATCTAACAAGAGAGGTGTTTAGTCTCATTTCCATCCAGGTGAGGCTACCTGGAGGATGGAGGACAACCCCACCCCAGTCTGGAGCTTCTCCATTCCCAAGGCCAGGCTGCAGTGGCAGAAGCAGAGCTGAGCTCTGTGGTGAACACAGTGACAAACACTGTCAGCCAGCTCTGGGTCTGGAATCAGACTGTGCCATTAGACAAAATCTATGGGCTTGAATTCTGCCATCTGCTCACCAGACCTGATTGAAAGTGTAGGAATTACATTAAATTACCTGATTATGTGCACGCTGACAAATAACAGCAGATATTACAGCCAAGGCTGAACAAAAGCTTGGCCATTCCTGTCTCTGCTAGAGGAGTGGGAGTTTTGCCCTGGTAATAAAAAACGTTGCAAGTTTCTTCTCTTCAGAGCTGTGTTGTTTTTTTTTTATCTGAAGTTGGAGAAGAAAACATCCAAATTGCACATAATAAGTGGAACACAGAAAAAAAGAACCAGCTGTACTCCCAGATGTTACAACACAACCAAAGGTGCTTTTCTATTTTCCCTCCCCCTAGAATAAGCCACACACATCTAATGAATAACACAAGAGATTTCCTCGATAGAATTAATAGCACACAGTCCTTCTTGGCTTGCCTTTAATCACACTCAGCACCCAGTGGGCCTGGGAAAGAAAGTCAGCATTACTCATTTTACTCATGCAAACCTGGTGGTTGTCAGCCATCCCAGTCCTTCCCAGCTGTAATGCTGCAGTTTGGGGAGCAAAGTCAGAACCTGTGTGCAGCCCTTGGAGCTTGGCTGCTCATGGGAGTTAAAGCTTGGCTTAAAGTCAATTGACATTTCACTTGAACACAACCAGTGTTTGCAAAAGTTGTGGGTGGAAAAGCCCTTGCTTAATTAGATAGACTCATTCAACTTAATTTGTGCACAAATTTATATTTATGGAAATTAATGGAAATCCAGAGGGTTTCACTCACTTAAAGAAGGTAGCTTAGAGGTACATCTGACTGTCAGATCTATAAGATGCACACAGACTGATCATTTGGAGTCTGTCAGACACCTATTGTTAGTGGTGGGGTAAATGGTGTGGTTTCAAGTATCTGTGCAAGTCTACAGCTACAAAAGTGCCTGTGAAAATTGGGACTTGAAGAAAGGAAAGGAATTCAGATATGGCTGAATCTGAAAATGTTTCTGAATTTGCAAAAAAATAAGGTTTCTAAAAGGTTTCTCCTGATCTGGCCTGGGCTGGTTCAGCCCAGAACACAGCAAGGTGTAGCACAGAGGGAGTACTGCCTAAAGAAAAAGCAAATCAAGTGTGAGTCATAGGCAACTGTGGTTAGAGAATATTGCAAACTGGAGCTCCCATCCATCAGAAAATCTGATTACCTGAACGTGGTTTGTTTAGAAACATTTCTACCTACATAAATCAAAAAGTTCTGCTTTGCTGAGCAGCTTTACTTCCATCTGGGCCCTTCAGCCACAGCCATCTCCCAGTTTCCCCAGTGCCTTGAGGGACAGCTGTCTGTCCCTGTGCTCTGCGTGGCCAGACTACACCTGGGGAGGGACAGGAGCCACCACACTCTCAGGCAGCAGTAGAATATCACACAACACCTGACCTACAGCTCCTGCAGGCACTGAACCAGCTCTGCAAACACAAAGAAATATTGAATTCACTGAAAATGGCATGTTTTGATTTGGCTCTATATGCCAAGATAGTTCGATCTGGATCCACTAGACTGGAATGAAATGCTCCATTTAAATCTTCGTGATGAAAGAGAGAAGTCTATGCATTGATTTGATTTGAAATACTTTTAATGGAAAATTATCTTTTTGCAGAAACTGCATTACCCATATACACAAACGCTTAAGCACATCTAATTAGCACATGTTGATGAGTTTGCTAAGACTTCTTGGGATCTATAGAACCTTACTCTCAATTACAATAAAGTCACTTTATATCCTCTTACTCCTTGTTATTTAGAGGCATAAAATGTGTATAAAAATAGTTATAGAGAAAGATTAAGAGCCCCCAGCCAGAGCACATTTCACTCTGCCTGGGCAGAGGTGCCACCAGGGCTGTGCCTGTCCCCCACAGATCTGCTCTGGAGGAGCCACCTGGTGACTGAGACTGGGGAGATAAAATGGCCCAAGGATCTTAAAAGCATCTTTCCAAGGGATCCTTGTTACCTTCCCCAGCAGCAGATGAGGTTTGCAGCTCAGCCTGCCCATAAGGTTGGAGGTTTGGGATGCTGCAGGCGGCTGCTCCCAGGACAGCTGAGCCAAGGGAAGTGTTAACACAGCTCCTGTGCTCAGTTTGTGCCTGCAAAATGAAGGCTGCTCTCCTGGGCTGCAGCAAGGTTGTAACATGCTTAAATACTTCATTAATGAGGGCTCTGTAAGTAGCACGGAGACAAACAAGATTTTAGAGGGGCAGAAGCCTTTGTGCTTTCTCCTTTTCCACAGGGGAGAGTTTCAACTCACCGTTCAATTTGCAATTGCTAAGAGAAAATTGTTCACATGGAGTCAGATTTGCCAGCACAGTTTGTGCCTCCATCTAATTGTTTTTAAACTTTGCATCTTGGGAAGAATTAGCAATCATGGTGTTCTTAGAGCCTTCAGGGTTTTTTTAGAACATTTTCTTCCCATAATATCCCATATGTTTCTATTGCTTTCAGGGGAGTAGAGCCAAGTCATCCTCTGACTAAGACCTGATAATTCACAGAGCACATCAATCTACCGGACAAAGCATTTGCAGTTGGTTGTAGAGATTAAGACAAACTTCCCTAGTGGGGAAATTTATACCAGGAATAAACGTAAATCTTGTTAACATGATGATTTGCATTCTTTTGCATGCAAGGCTAGGTTAATTTTCTTAAGGCTTTTATGATGAGAGGAGGAGTGAGGAGGTGATCATAGGAGGATGTCTGATTAAGGCCACTGAGGCCAGGTATTTGGATGGAGTCATTCCATCAATCCTTTCCAGTGCTGGCTCAGGAATATCAGGAAAGCTGAGATGCAATAGCAGTTTTTACCACCCTTCCTGATTTGGCTTCTTAAAAACTCTGCAGACTTCTTTAACTAATAGTGATAGATTAGCACTGCCAAAGGCCACACCATCACCCAGGATAGGTTCCCACCATCCACTTTGACTGTTCACACCCCTTGGCTTCTGCTTTAAAGTCCTTTGTGTGACCTTAAATGTGAGACAAAGGTTTGAGCCCTACAAAAATCTGGCCTCTGATGGCTGTAGAAAAATTCTGAGCTATTTAAATGGTTATACTTAAAACTAATATTGGTTCTGTTTTTAAAGTGTTCTTAAATCCTCCTACTCATGGAAAGAGGATAAAAATACCCCATCACACCTGCTTAACTTGTGTACTTGTAACAGCCACTGCTTTTTAAGGATGAGTGTTTCAAAGTTGTCCCCTAAACTGCTTTTTTTGATCATTTGACAGGTTAGATATTTTAGGATTAGGCAACATGCATCCAATGAGAGAAAAGGCCAAGAGCTCAAGGCATTTGTGTGCAGTGGCAGTGCAGTTTGTGTCAGCACCACTGGTGGCACCACTGCAACACCCACCCCTTCACTTTGGCTTCCACAAAAACCTCTAAACTCATTGCCTTCAATGGAGATTTGTTCCCTCTCCATTGTGGGCTCATAATCTCGGGCAGGGTCCTAAAAATAGAAACACTTCCCTCACATCTGTGCCCTTCTCATGTCAGCAAAACCAGGGCATGAAGTGCTTAAATCAGCCTCTCATGTCTGGAATAAGGAGGATTGCCCTTCTCTGGTCAAAAGCCACGGATGGCAGATGTTTGGGTTTATTCCCTTTGGCCATCAGCAGTGGCAGATCCGGAGCTGCTACAAAGTGCTGAGGCTCTGCACCAGCTCCTTGCTCTGGGAAATCCTGGCTGTCTGCTCACATTCATCCTCTGGAAGCAATCTTTAATCCTCCCAACGTTCCCTTCAGGCTCTTCGTTCCAAGGCTGCAGAATGTCTTCACACAGCCTCAGACTCCAGAAGTGCAATGCAACCTTAAGGCAAAGGGTGAAAAAGTAAGTGAATGTGAATTTTGGGGGTTTTTTTGGTTTTGTTTTTTTTTTTGTTTGTTTGTTTGGTTGACTGGTTGGGTTATTAAAAAAATAAATAATAAAAACTGAAACAAAACAAAAAATTAAACAAACCCCCCTACCATTAAAGGGGTTGCCAGCTTCCTCCTTCATGAAGATACTTAATCTGCTCATTCCTTTGAACATCAAAGGCACAAAATCCTGTTCTTCCTCCTATCTTTATCTTTTTTTTTCCTTCAACCAACCATGGACCCACCAAACCTCTGGTTTACAATAGATCATATAGTCTGTTTGGTAGCTGATACTTCCCACCACTTTTCCTACCTTGAGCCTGCTGACGGGTATGACTGACACACACACTCTGGCTTATCTATGACAGACTTTACAACCATGGCTTCAAAGGTTGTCCAGGTGCCTCTGGTTGTCTGAAGTCTGGCCATGAGCAAAGGGTTCTCTGGCCCTGAGGATCTCACCTGAAAGGGAGAGGGGCTGTGGCACTCAAGTATTTGAATACTAGACAGTGTTTAAGCACACCTTGCACATGTTTCCCTGAATGAGATCCTCCTCCTGTCTCACTCAGATTTGGCCCACCTGAGGCAGACATGCAGACATGGAAAGGCATATCTTATTTTTTAAGCTGAGGGAGGGCAAAGGAATCATAGCCAAGAGCTAAGTGAAAATAGAGGACAAGAACGTGGAGAAATTTTCAAGCTGGCTGGTCTGCAGGTGAAGGGCAAGTCTGAAACAGAACCAAAGCAGCTTAACCAGACCTTTGGGGCCATCTGAGGTGAGACAGAATCAGCAGAGATTTCATTACTCACAAATCCCTCCAGATGTCTTAAATAATTCACAGCAAGCACTGGGACATAAAGACCAGGAGTCCCATTAGGAGGCACATTGTATTGTTTTTGTTCATTAGGGTGAGTCACACAAAACTCATTATTACATAAACCAGGATGTCTCATTAATTACATCAGTCTAGGGGCTATAATGTACCAGTGCCTAGGAGGGCTCTGGGAGATTCAGTTCTTGTTCTGGTTTTTCCAGAGAGTCCCACAGTGTTTCCCTGCAGAAAGTCACCCCTCACTCCCACCCAGGCTGTGACTCTGCCCGTGGGGGCTGGACATTTCTCCAGCAATGTCACCTCTCCCATGAACTGCCCCCTGGGGACATGAGTCTCCTCGTGCTCACCCCACACAAGCTGGGCACAGCTCCAGCTGAGCACCCAGATCTGGCACCAGCAAGGGAAAACCCACCCTGAGCTGAGCTCCTGCTGCTACCTCAACTCCAGGAATGTAATGGAGGCTAAAGGAGGAGTGTTTATCACTGTGGCATTTGGAACAACACAGCAGCTCTGCACCATGGCTTTTGGAGCAAGGGAGGCTGAGCATTTCAACAGCAGCTGCCAATGTTTGCCCACACAGGCAGGTGGTATCTGTGCCTGCCAGCTGGAGGGGAGACCCTGAGACCCCACATTTCCACACTGTTTTTCCAGCAAACACTCACTCTGTTTGCATGGATGGTGGTGAGAAGGGGTGCCACATCCACTTCAGTCCTGCCAGCTGCAGGTACCCAAATGAGGGAAGATGAATTTAATAAAGAAAAATACATTGCAGTGCATAGGAAGAGTGTCCAGGTTCTTAGGGCCTGAGTTGCTTCTGTAGAGACAGGAGACAAACCCTCCCTGGGGAAGTACCAGCAGTAGCTGGGAGCTGTGGGATGGCAACCCACCCCACCTGTGCAAACTCTGCCCACTTTTGGACCTCAGCAGTGCAGCTCCCCCCTACCTTTTCAACAAAAAGTGTTGTTATGGGAGACACACCCCACTTCACAGAGTCAGCCTTCAAAAATCTCCATCATCCTGTGGAAGCCCAACTCAGCCCCAGGGACTGAATAAACTCCCCAGTTCCCTGCTGCCTCCTTTATACTGTCCTACAGTTTTCCAGGTAGGACTGTGTCCATGGATGGATGCCTGTAAGGATGTGAGACAGAGCTCAGAGGTATGAGTGGGAATTCAGTTCCACTGTTAGGCACAGAAGAGGAACCTGTAAGTAATTTAGGGGAGCTTCAAGGTCTGCACTAACCCAACCTTCCAGAACAGTATTCACTCCATGCTAGATTATATCCAGACTCCACACTTGGACACATTACCAGAATATTGCTGCCAGGATATAGGCTGGGTTGCCTGTACAGGATCTTTAGAATTTACTGGTGGGGAGGAGAGAAAAGGTCAGGTGACATCCTTGTGTATTTTGCTCTCTAGCAGCTAGTCCTTGTGAGTGTATCAAAATGCAGCAGCATTGACAGGAACAGATGATCTAGAACTCCCTGCATTATTAATATACAGTGAAAGATGAGGCAGCTTTTGTAAGAAGTATCTTTTTTGCATGTTTAATATATGATGTAATAACCTCAGTGCACTGCCACTCGTGATGCTGCATTAAAACACAGCTAACCTTGTAAGAAGTCCCACACTGAACTAAAGAGAAAATATTCACTGAGTTAAAACACTCCAAAATATTCCAGTCATGGAAATAGGACTGTAAAGAGCAGGAGAAAAAGCAGGAAGGTGGGGAGAGAAAATGTGGTGACAAATTCAATGCGAGGCAAGTAGAAGGAGAAACAAGAGAGAAGTAGAGGTTGGAGACAGAGTTCAAGGTGTGCCTGGACTCCACCAGCTCCAAGGAATTCAGCTTCTCCCATGGGACACCCAGACCATGGCAGAGCAATGCAGTACACAGTGCTGGAGGGTTCTTCCTTACTCCTTGTTGAGCCTCCAGCTCCATAAGGCACCATCCTCTCATGCATGCCTTGCCTAAGATGAATGCTCCAAATCCCAGATTCTTATCCTATCATTGCATGAAACAAACTCCATTCACAGCTCCAGTCTGGCTTCTGGAAGGGGTTTCCTCCCTCATCTCAGGCTCATCCTCATGACAACCAGAAGAAATAAGCTGCAAAATTCATCTCTACAGCAGCAGGGGAGCAGGGAGAAAGGATGGGGAGGTGTAAGGACCATGGAATCATTCTCCTCCAGGAACCCTGAACAGTCACACTGTGCCTGGTCCTCTAAAGAATGTGTGAGTATGGCAGAGCCAGGCCTCTAAGCCCTGCAGTAACCAAATCCCAGAAATGCTTTATCCTAAGCTCTTTAACATGGAATGACTGAACAGCACGTGTAGAAACCAGCCTTAATGCCTGCAGAGAGCAAGGAGTCAGGGAGACATGGGTTTCTTCCCATTATGTTAAGCTTAAATAGAATTATATGGTCTTTAGTTTACCTTGCCATGCAGGCATATTAGGCATGGATTCCTCTAAAGCCAGAACATCACAAGCTACCCAAACAACCCTGTCATTGCAATTTCACAATTTCCCTCTTTTGTGCATCTCTGAGCTCTGACTGCAGGAAAATTTCATCTCCTCAGCCCACTGCCATCTGGAGCAAGGTTCAGACTCAGTCACAAGCCTAGTGGGAAAGGATATTTCTGGAGAATGGTGGGAAGGTTAATGATGAGTATGCTTAGAACTGGTGATCTCTTTCTGCATCTCACTGTGACACTCCAGTCTCCACTCTTCAATCTGGAACCACTAAGTGGAAACCACTGGAAAGATCACAAGAGTTCTGAAATCTGTCAGGAACTGGGGAATACAGAACCTCAGTCAGCAAGGCAGGAAGAGTCTCCCCAAAAGATGCCAGTCTGAAATGATCCCAGTTCATCTGGGAGTCTGGAGCTGGTCCTAAATACATGCAGAGCATCAGCAGGAGATTCTCAGCAGCTGCAGTGACTCTGCAACTCCTATGTTTGAGCCAGCCCAACTCATGAAGGGGCAGAGGCAAAGGCTGTTCAAGTGGGTTGATTCCAGGTTATGTTAATCTTCACAGAGAGCATCCAAACTTTAACTATTGTGTTAAAAGCAGACATCAGAGGATGCCTTGAAACCTCCTGCCATCATGGAAACAGGTGGCACCCATTGCTCTGCCATGCTGAAGTAACAGTGCAGCTTTCAAACCACCCTGTGGCTGCAGGCTGGATCATTTCATCCTGCCTTCAGCAATGCATGGCATCTCCTTGAATGGCTTCAGCTCCCTGACATCCTTCCTTAGCCAGTTCAGTGTTCTTGCTCTTTCTGCCCCAGCCCTGCCCTACAAGGCGATGGTCCTCCACACCCTACAAGGCAGAGACTGGGAAGGGGAAAAGGAGGAGAGATGCCAATGCCATCACTAGCAGGTGTTCTAAGCCCCTGTCAGATGGGCTGTTTATTTCTGCTGGGCTTAGCTGGAGGTGTTGGGATGTTTTTATACGACTTGACATCCACCCCTCAAATAATCAGTGCTGCAGCCCCAAAAAGGCCAGAGACAGGCGTATTATGCTCTGATGCTATTTCCAGCATTGTCCAGCAGACACCACAGGGAAGAGGAACAGCTGCAGCTCCGGCAGTTTTATGAGCTGTTACTGGCCTGGCTTTTCAGGCAGTGCCTGTCAGGTCTGAGCGAGCTGGACGCCGGTAATCGGTCAAAGCTGTTGTTTGTTACCCCCTCGCGGTCTCCTGACTTTTCATCTTGATTAAAGACCATGCTGAATGATGGAATTAGCAAGGCAGGGATCCTAATCCATTCGTTGCTCCTGAAATCCAGTTGCCTGCCCACGTGCTCATCCTCGGGGCTACCAATTAGGGACACCAGCTGCTAGCCTGGACGCCAGGGCCAGGAGCTATTAGTGCACAGACCATTAGCTTTAAAAGGCATTTGGAACTTCTGAACGCATTAGGTTTGTGTGATTGACATACACTACAGCCATATGTGGCTCACTGTCCTTTCTGTCAACCATTTTTTCTCAAAAAATGTGTTGGCTCACTGGAGTGATCTTGGTAGAGCATCTCATGAAAACACCTTACTGAGAGCATCCAGGTTCTGTATTAGTCAAATAGTTGTTACCTGCTTTAACCAACTTCCTTGGCATCTTTCCTCTGAGACAGAAGTGGCAATGGGTTGTGTGAAAGGTTGGTCTCTATTTTTAGCCCTGTCATTTGCCCAGTTAATGGTTCCAGGGAAGTCATTTCCCTTCTTTATGCTTCAGCAACCCCATCTGTAAGACGGTAATGATGAGTCTGTACCATAGGGTTTTGAGATCTATGCTTGTAAAAAATATAATAGAACTCAGAATTACTATGTCTGCTCAAAGCAAGGGTGGAGGGGAAGCCCCACAGGGCTTTGCAGCAGTACCTGCACGGATGTTTTTTGCAAATGCTGTTCTGCCATGGCACCAGACCTGGATGCCCCTGCAGAACTTGGCAGTCACTGCTCCATGCTCGGCACAGGGTCAGGTCCCTTGTCCCTGGATCCCCAGAAGTGGTGGTGCCAACAAGCTGTGCAGGTCCTTCCTGAGAGGATACAGGAGATGATGACAGAGGGTGCTTTAGTTCCCCCTGTGGTTCAGGTCTAGCTTTAAGGTAGTGTAGGTCCCTCCATGACCAGAGTGATTGAGTCATTGCCTTCAGCTTGTATCCCTCACACTGCCTTCATTTCCCCACTATCAACCACAACTCAATGTTGAGCAAATCATGAGATACTCATAGAATCATAGAATCAATTAGGTTGGAAAAGACCTCTGAGATCATCAAGTCCAACCCTTGGGCCAACTCCAGTCCCTTTACCAGATCATGGCACTCAGTGCCACGGCCAAGCTCACCTTAAAAAGCTCCAGGAATGAGGAATCCACCCCCTCTCTGGGCAGCCCATTCCAATCCCTGAGCACTCTCTCTGCAAAGAATTTTTTTCTGCTCTCCAACTTCAATTTCCCCTGGCAGAGCTTTAGCCCGTGCCCCCTTGTCCTATTGCTGAGTGCCTGGGAGAAGAGACCAACCCCCACCTGGCTAGAACTTCCCTTCAGGTAGTTCCAGACAGTGCTGAGGTCACCTCTGAGCCTCCTCTTCTCCAGGCTAAACACCCCCAGCTCCCTCAGCCTCTCCCCATAGGACTTGTGCTCCAGTCCTTTCTCCAGCCTCGTTGCTCTTCCCACTTTCCATCTTTACTTGGGTCAACCAGCATATCTCCTCTCTCCTTCTGACTCTCCCACTTCTCAGATGTGTCTCACTCTGCCATGGGGACCTGCTCCTTTTGAAAATTAAGAGTTGGACTAGAGTCTCCCTGAGCACAGAGAAGCACATGAGGTTCCTGTCACTTGAAGCCAGTGAAGTGCCAGGAGGCAGAGCCAGAACACCAGGCTGTGTGTGCTCTGCATCTTGTGACAGCGGGTCCTGGGCAAACACACATGGGGAATGTTCATCAGGATGAACATCCACCTGTCTACCCAGCCATCAACCCTGACCTTCAGGGATGAGCCAGGTGACAAAACAGAGCCCTAGCTCTCAAAAACAAGTTAAAAGCCACGCTGTCTTACCAGCCTGTCTGAGCCCACTGCAATATGGCTGAAGGGATATTCTCCCATTTCTCTCCCAGGATTTTGTTTAAAGCAAAGCCATCATGGAATTTGAAGTTCAATTACAAGATTTCTTTAAAAGTATCTAAGTGGGACATCATAATATGAAGTTCTGATGAAATTTCCTGGCCTTCCTGCTTTATATAGCTGGCAAATACCAGAAAAAGTCTTTTAAAAATAATTTAACATTATGCCCCTTAGCTGGATTCTTGACACGCAAACATTAAATCAGTGCCATTCTAAGCTGTTTTTTTATCTCAGGTCTGGCAGATTTTTCAGGCTTAGGACAGTTCTTTTGTCATTTGAAATAACTCTTCCCTCAGCAAGACCCACATCCTTCAACTCACCCAGATGGTCTCCTCCTCCAAGCTAGAATAATGTATTTAAATTTATCCAATGGTTTTCATGACTCAGATTTCCCATAACTGGCTGGTTTCTAACCGTTCTCTGCTCCACCTGTTCAGACATCACAGCAACCCTCTCACTGGCTCACAACCCTCAATGCTGTGGTTCATCAGTAGAGCGTGATTGCCTTCAGGGAGAGGGTTTTAGCTGGTTTAGTCACTCATATAGCAGTTCTGGAGAAGCTTCATATTCACCCATGGTCTACAGCTTGGTCTGTGGCAGTTCTGGACAGAAACCATGGCTTTTAGAATCTGCTTCAAGGTTTTGTTTCTTCTGGGGTGGGGAGGTATGTACTGAAAGTAGTCATGTTGATCTCTTGATCAAACAGATGGAAACCCACACTTTATACTCCACCCCAAAACTCTATCCCCAAAACATTTCTCACCAAACTACACATCAAATCCAACAGAAAACTCATTCAGCATCATGAACACAGCAACCTCACAGATCATTTTCTGCTTTGGACTACAGAAAAGAAACACAACTCTTTGTATATACATGTCTAGTCATCTGCCTGGATTGCATCAAGACAACAGGCAATGATTTTAAATGCCATGTAAGGGATCAAGGCCTCCTTCTTTTCTGCTGTTCATTGAGCTCTGAGCTCCTACACTACACAGCTCCTTTTGAAAATGTCACCAGTGCCTCCCAACTCACAGGACTCCTACTGGAGCAAAGGTATTTTTGGAGAAAAGCATCCCATGTCTTATTGACATTCAATAAATCCTTTGAAATTGCTGACAGGAATGTGTGGTGGCTCATCATGGCCTGGAGCAGCTGAAAGGCAGATGCAGGGAAAGAGGCTGAGGGAGGATGAAATGAGATGAATAAGAGGGGAAGGGGTGGAAGGAACAAAGGCAAAGGCTGGATACTTGCTTGGATGGGCTGTAAGATTGGTTTTAAATGTAATTAGGAGTTTAAAAAGGCAGAAGAGAACTGAACTACAGGATACTGTCTTGCCACCATCTTCCATAGGCTATTTCCAGCTGCCATAGGACTCACAAGCCATTTGAAACCCTTCCTCTGCCCCAGCCCAGGCCCCACAGGACACCAAATGCGCAAACCTCAGGCAAGAACCTGGTTCCAGAGGACAAACAACGGCAAACAAAGTCTTGCTTCAGTAGCCCAGCAACTCTGATGACATGGCAGAGTTTACCCCAGCCAGGGTGGGCTGTATCAGCCACCCTCCTAAAGGCAGACAAGCCATGAAATGTGTAGGAGCAGAAACTTAAATGAACGAGAGATGCCGCATGTTGGAAAATGAAGCCCTTTGCCACAAAAGGCAGAACAAGAAGGGAATATTAGCAAGGGCAAACAGGCAAGCAACTAATTACAGAGTAAATTAACTCTCCAGCCATGTACATAATCAGACAAGGAACATTATAAACACAAGCCAGCAATTTCAGCAGTAAAATGTTGACAAAATTCGCATATATCACCCCTTTGCTCAACAAATATGTCAAAGTGGAGCCATTTGAGAGCAACGTCATCACCAAAGCCCTCACATCAGGGAGGGACCCTGGTGTCCTTTGCCACAAAAGCCATGAGACAAACGAGGCACAAAACTTCCCAAGGTTTGAATGCTACCCTAGTAAACTGTTCCCACTATTTGAGACATCCAGTTTTGTAGTTTTGAATGTTCAAAAAACTGGGAATGTCCACTAGAAAAAAACAGAGCTGTAAATAAATTAATAACTGGTCCCAGCAATTTTTAAGTTGGAAAAAATAAAATCAGTGGACACTGTTCACGGCTCTTCTGTGCCCCTCAATGGCAAAACAAAACACTGTGAAACATCTCAGGGATATTGTTAAAAATATTTAAAAATCTAGTTTTGGCCAAGAAGCATTGGTAACACAGAGAGGAAGCAGTGAGTTCCACACAGGGTGAATACAAGAGGAAAAGGAACAAGCACTGCAGGGTTGCCAAAGCAATGGGCAAAGCAAATCTTCAGCCAAAATTCCATGTGTTGTCACATGTATGTGTAACTGCACAAACTAATTTAAAGTTATGCACATAATATTGAGGCATTTACAAATATCTAGAGACAACTTTGATTCCCAATATCACTAGTACAGGATTCTAGAAGTTACTTACATGTTATGTTGGGGTGTTATCAATTTTGAGGATTAAAATGGGGAGACAAGGCCAATTTTTCTCTCTGAGGTTCCATGCTGAGATCCTGCAAAGAGCTCTGGTGTCTGCCTTTTACAGCTGAATAATGGAACCTGCCGGGTTCCTGTAGTGTCCTGATGTGGTTTCATCTGCACAGGCAGGTAAACGTGGAATTAACTGATACAAATGGAAGAAGCTGGTCAGAAGCTTGTCTGAGAGTGTGTGAGCCTGGCTGGGTGCAAGAAGCAGTCTCTGAGTGACTCTGAGTCACCACCATTCCCTGCTGGGGCTGGACTTTCCGTCCTCACCTGAAGCAGGTAGGACAAACCTACCTGATGGATAAAGGACAAGAAGAATCAGAACCATAGCAAGGGTGAAGTGAGGTAGGATGTGACCTGGAAAGTCCCTGAGGATACCATGAAACAATGGGAAGCATTCCTGCAGCCCACTAAGGCACTCCAGGAGGTTGGGTTGTGTTTTCACAGCTGCAGCAGTGTCAAAAGAAAACAAACCAAAACAAAACAAATTGGGGTTTATTTGCTTAAAGCAAATTTTCTCTTCCCTGTTGCTTCAGCAGCCTAAGGAGAAGCCATGCAGCATTGTCAACATGCCTGAGGAGCATTTAAGGCTTTCAAAATCAATGTGTCATTTCCCATAACAGCCCATTAGTGGGGCAAGGCCTACACACAACCCTTCATGGCCATAATATATATTTCAGTGCATTTTGGTGCCTCCAACACAGCTGCCCAGACTGCTGGCACAGGCTCCAGGCTGCTCTCTGGAGACTGGGAATGAGCAGTGGCTGGGGCCATCTCAGCAATGGCAATCCCTGGGCTGTTGCAAATAAAACAAGTCCTCACACATCACCATCAGAGGTCCCCCAGCCAGAGCAAGGCTGCTCTGGAATCCTGCCTCCCACCTACCAAAGGGCTGGGGGTCAGGGGGAGCCCACAGCACCCTGGGGGTGACCAGCAGCTGGAGCTGCTGCGGGAACACCAGGGGACCTGCAGGAACACCAGGGGACCTGCAGGAAGGGAATTTCCTTGCAGACGTCTTATTTTTAGACATGAGGAACATTTGGGGATCAAACACATACCACATTAATGATCTCTCTCTCTCAAGCTGTCACAGCAATACAATGCCCCTCCATCCTTTAACCTTAGAAAGACAGTAATTAGTGAGACTGCCAAATGCTCATCTATCCTGCAGGATGTTCAGAGGTGCAGCTTTGCTCCTTCCACCAGCACCTACTGAACCTGTGAAAACAGGGCTCTGCAGCCAAGAGGACAGCGAGAGATGGATGGTGCTGGTGTGCAGCCACTGTCAAGGAGAGAGGCAGGAGCAGCCTGCCATGGACACACACAGGCTGATGGAACCTGTAGGACTGACATGCAATTACCTTGTTTGCCAAACTTCTCCTAGAGAAGTCACTTATTCCCAGTGTTCTGTCTCCAGCCTCAGGGCAAAGCTGTCATCTGGACTGTGGTTGTCTTTCTAAGGTCAAAGGGTGGTGTTGCTGTGATTGAGAGACCATTTACATGGTACTCATTTAATTCCAAAGTATTCTTTGTGTCTTAAAATATGATGCTGGGAAGGAACTTCCCACTGCCCTGAGAGCACACTCAGCAGGGTTGAGGTTTGTGCACCTTCAGAAGACACTGAGTTTGTTCAGATTACAATAGCAGAGTGATGGATGTGACCAGAACACACAGATCTTCATTAAATTGTGATGAGTTAATGAGTTACTGAGGCCTTTCCTGCAGATCAGCCTGGAAGTGACAGGCAAGGATATGCTTTCAAAGTTCTTGCATTTAAAGTTCTTTTTCCTTTTGGCATCTGGGACATCGGAGCTTTATTCTCATAAACACTTTCTACAGCATCTATCCTCCCTAATTTCCACTCATACCATGAAGACTCAGCATATCCATTAACTAAAATTTTGGTAAATATCAAGAATTCAGGAACTTGTAGGAAAAAGAAAACAAAACAAAAACCCAAACAACCAAACAAGCAAGAAGTCAACTTGAAAATAAGATAAAAACAAAAGCAAAACAGAAGACAAAAGGAAAAAAAAATCCAGATGGTATGGATTAACCTGATTTCATCCAGACTTCCCCCAAATAACAGTCTAGTAAAGTCAAACACAGAGCACTATTTCATATTCTCTGCTGTAACCTTTGGAGTTCAAAATCCTCATCTGTTCCCTCCGTCCCCTCGCAGTGGTGTTTGCAAATGACACAAACATTTGCTTGTGATCTGTGCTCTCCCTAATGCAGCCCAGCCTGTGCCTGCCCTGTAACAATTTTCTCTGGAGCAGGTTCAAGCACAATTTGCTCATGCTGCTATCTATCTGTCATCTGATGTGTCAGCCCGATCGCCCTCAGCTCGGGTGGGGAAGAAGGAGACAAAAGGTCACCTTCTACATACGGTGTGTTCTCCAGGAGGCAGGAAAGAGCAGGAGGAGAACCAAATTTCCATCTACCTGACAAGAATCAAATGTTTTTTCCCCTTTTCCTTTGTATTTCATTCCCCATGCTGACAGTACAGCTCAGTGCCTCTGGTGGATGTGCTTGGGACAGATGAAAATTAACCAGATCCATTGGAATGTCGGGAGAGCTGGTGCTGCCAAATGGTAGCTCCAAAAGTTGGGGTGCCTTTCCTTAGAGGAAGGATCTCTCAGCAGCCTTTGGATGCTCAAAGTGCCCTGACTCACCCAGGCTGTGCTGGGCACTGAAACAAGGTTTGTTTCACAGGATGGCTTGGGTTGGAAGGGACCTTAAAGATCATCTTTTTCTAACCCCCCTGCCATGGGCAGGGACACCTTCCACTAGCCCAGGTTGCTCCAAGCCCCATCCAACCTGGCCTTGGGCATTTCCAGGGATGGGGCAGCCACAGCTTCTGTGAGCAAACCGTGCCTTGGGAGTGAGATGGAAAAGTGGCTGGAGCGGGGAGAGAAGCCAGAGCATCCATCTGCACTGAAAAAGGATCTTATTCTTACTGCAGATAGAGCCACAAGGATATTTTTTATCCTTCAGGTTTATTTTCTTAGTGTTTCTGTATCTGACACCAGTCAAAAGGGATTCCGGGAAAAAACATATAAATTATACTTTTAGCATTTTATAAATGGAGATGTATGATCTCAGTGATTCAGTGAGACCAGAAGGTTATGGGATGGCAAGGAATAGAGAAGAGCTTGGAGATTTATTTCCCCTTAGAGTGCAGCAGATGGGGAGAAAGGGGGCACAGACAAAGTGAAAGGATTTGATGGGGAACCAAAGCCAAGATGTAGAAAGGGCAAAAACCAAATCAGGACAGGCTGAAAGTTTTCCTATTAAATGTTTTGCTACCCCCAAGAAAAATGGTACTTGCTACAAAAGGATATGTCCAGGGACACTTCCATTTTTAATGAATTTATTATTTTTTGGTTTGCATTGAGTGATCAATCAAACAACACCCAAACTACCAGGAAAAGAAGTTAGGTTGCAGTAGACTTATTTCCATTGAAAACACAAGTGAAAGAAAAGGATTACGTGCAATTCTGAAAGCAAAACCTTATGTGCAATTCTCCCATCAATAAAATGTAATTTTCCAACCATTTTTAAGGTTGAAATGAAAAAGAAGAGTTCAGGAAAAGCATTCTCAAGGAAAGCAAGCTGGATGCTATGGCCAGTAAAGCTGCAGAATGTTTCACCAGCCTGGCTGTTGCTGTTACCTGCCAATCTCCCAGAGCTGCCATGTGAAGGATAACCATGTCCTGGAGGGCAGGCTGCTGCTTACAGCAGGGATAGGCTCATACACCCCAATAAAATGATTTTTTTTTCCCCCTTGACCATCTCTCTTCATCTAATAAAATCTTTTATCTCTCTCTACAAACCTTGTCTTGATGTAACACTTAACCCTCACTAGCAACACACATCCAGAATAACCAAGCCTGTTTCAGAGAAGTAGAGAGGACAGGGACATACAGAGCCAGTGCACCAGGATGCCAGGAATGCATCTCAGGTGGGTCAGAAAAAGAGGCCTGTTGCTCCATCCCTCTCTCCTCTCGAGGTTTGTTTTGCTCTGACCCTGCTCCCCAAGCATCTCATTCCTCCTCACTGCATCCCTCATCTCTCTGTCTTGCATCCCTGATGCTTCTTCTTGCCCTGTTGGATGTTTTCAAAGTCACTAAAATAGGAAAATACAGACGAACACCCACACAATACAAATTTAGCAAGATAAATTTGAGAAGAGAGGGATTTTTTACATGCTGGCTGTTCCAGCACAGGCAACAATTGGTGCAAACAGAACATTCTGCAGCATGTGTCAGTGTGCAGAGACACAGCACAGCTCTCAGCAGCAGCAGTAGCTGGGAGGAAGCTGGTTTGTAACAACCACCATGAAGTAACGAAGCAATGAATACACTAAGCTGTTTTACTGTGCAGTCAAACTAAATGTCTTTTGGTCCTTCATGCGTGAGTCTTGTAAGTGTAAACTTCTGCCAGTAAGAGAAAGGAAATCATCCTTAGACTTTGGGAAGAACGATTCAGATAGCCCCAGGCAGCAAAGATCTGAGCTGATAAAGAGCAACAGTTTCTGACTGCCTTTGGAAAAGTATTCGCTGGGTTTTGTTCACGTGCAACGTTGCATTAAGCTACAAAAGGCACAGAGGTTAATGGCAGGTCCCTGGGAAGAGCTTATTGTCTTGTTTCCTTTCAACACGCTTCCTCCTGCGCTTTTCCAGAGGTGTAGGGCCAAATGGGAGATGGACTGGCAGTGGAAGCCTCATCCCCACTCCCCAAGCAGAGGTTAGCCCAGCCTTGGGTCTGAGCTTTGGCACTGGAATGCCCATTACTCTGAGAATGAAACACACCCTGCCATTGTAGAGGCTGCTCCAGTGCAGTTTCCAAAAGCAGATGTGCACAGGAATAGAAGCCAAACATCTGTCAGCTCCACGTGACTAACTCAGGAACCCAGCACATACACTGGAAATCTGGTCAGGAAAGAGCAGGGGAATAATTACCTTGAGAGTTTCCATTATTCAAGTATCTCATCATTTCCCATCTCAGGAATAAACCCCTCTGATGGACAGAGTACCTTGGAGGGGTCCCTGGCTGCTCTGGTCTGACAGCAGCAAATATTTCCTACTCAAAACATAAAAAGTGCATGGAGAAGACAGTGAAAACAGGTAAAAAAGAAAAATCCCAGAAAAGTAACTGAAGAACCATAGAGTGAAATCCTGGCCTTTCTAAGTCAGTGGCAAAACACTCCCACTGGTTTCCATAGCTTATATAAGTTCTCCTTTCATTGGTAAAACATCCTGACAAGTACACAAAAATTTATCATGAAGGATTTTGCTCACACTGTCCATCATTCCTTCTGCAGTGCCATCACCATGGTAAGAGACCAGGTAAGGTCCCCCACCCTGCCAGCAGCACTGCTCTGATGTGTTGACCTTCTCCACTGGCTATATAATAAGGAATAGGGCCTTTTCCTCTCCTGCTTAGGCAGAGTTTCAGGCATTTGTTTCAAAATGAGGAGAGGAGCATCAAAACTCTGCCTCACAAACATGGTGCTTTTTAATGAATACTTCCTAAAAAATTGATGGGATGGCACGGAGAGAACAATCTCTCTCTACCCTGTACATGAGACTGTGTCTGTGCTCCCTCTGACACAGCCTCCACAGGCTGCAGGAGTGCCCAGGGACCAGTGCCCAGCAGTGCCAGGGTGGAATGAGGTCACCTGGGCTCCTGCTCAGCCGTGGGACAGGGCTCCCCAGAGCTTCCTTCCAGCTCCGTAAATCTGCCATCTCAAGCAGAGCTTGGCCAGGAGGTGCCTCATCCCTTGCAGACTCTCAGCCCTGCCCTCCTCTTCCAAAGCCATTTATTTGGAAAGGGCAGAGCCAGGTCCCAGCAAAGCCATGACGAATGCCTGGCTAATTCCCAGAGGAGGGGCAAAGCAGCTCCCAAGGAAACAGAGCCTTATGCTTTCCTGACCCAGGCTGTGACAGCTTAAGAGAGAGCTTGCTCTTATCAGTAAAAATAAATGCTTTCCTCATCAGAGATTAGAGAGGGCAGCTCTCCCTCTGTGTTACATCTGCAGTGCCAGCGGGGCCAGGGCAGTGCCAGGGCTCTGAGTACACCAAGGACCTGCTGCAGCGCTCCAGGGGATTAACCCGGGGCAGTCCAGAGGAGAAAAAATAGTGTGACTTTTGTCCTAACCCTCTTAGGTGTTAAACGCTGAACTCATTGCTCAGTTTTCATTGTCTCAACCAGGCAAAACTCACCTTCACTTTTCCGAATGCGGCTGGTTCCTACTTCGGGTTTCACCTCCAGGACATCCTTACCGATGTTCATCCCATTCAGAGGTGTGAAATAGCTCCCAAATTCTTCACAAAACTTCAATGGAAGCTGCTCTTCCCTTGAGCCTACAAAGAAGGTTCTGAGAGTAGTAAAAACAAACCAAACCAAACCAAACCCCTCAACAAAACCCAAGCAATAAAAATGACACTGGTTAATAAATTATAAAATAGAACGCACGTGAACTATTTGCAGCACAAAGCAATGAGGCTCAGTGAAGTTGAGGAAATATCTATTAAAACAAAGACTACTTGAAATTACTAATCCTTTTCCTCCTCAAATGTGTTATGTTTTAACTAAGTATTTTTAGTGCTTTATACTTCCTACATTACCAGCTCATTTGTAAATCCCGACATCTTTACATACTTTTTAAGCTACATTTGTTCCTCTACTGACAATTAATACTTCATTCAATTAATGTTTTTACATTTAGCAAAGAGCTATCAAATCTTTTATCTTTGCAAAAAAAAAGTCTTTTCATCATCTCCAATGTTTTGCTGCAGGCAATAATTTTCAGGTGTACTTGGAAGCTGGGAAACAATTTCACAGAGCTGGAACTGCCAACGCTCTGTCTCTGTTTGGAGGAAATTCCAGCTCTTGGTGTCTTTAGGAGAAGGAATGTTGCACAGAAATACCTGCAGTTAGTACAGTCACTACTGTACATTTTGCCCATATGAACTCAGATAAGCTCTTTTTATAGAAATATAAAATCTCTTGTCCCATCCATTCATCCTGCCCAGTGCGCAGGAGCACTGAAGGACCCGCCTCCAGCACCTAATCCTAGAGGGGAACTTCCCTCTTGGAGGTGCTGATGTGACATGGAGCATCCACTGAAGGCTTCACATGGAAAGAAAAATGTAGAACATCATTGTGATGTGAACATCATTGTTCCCATCCAGGCTTTTGCTTCTGCAAGGGTTGATTTCAGGGAGTTCTGCACGTTCAAGGGTGTGAGCAGAGTGTCTGCAGCAGAACTGCAAAAGGAACTCAGCTCAGCCAGGAACAGGTACTCAGAAGTACCTGAAAGCACAAATAAAAGGCTTGTGGCAGTCTGTACAAAAAAGGAAAGTTCATAGGGTAAAATATCACAGGGAAGGAAACTATTTAACCATATAAATGACAAGCATATTTTAAAGAAAATGAGTTTTAGTTTAGTGGAAGTATTTTGACCCAGGAGTACTTTGGTGGTACAGAGAGAACACAGTATCCAACTTCGCTTTCATGACGCTGTGCCAACACAGCCCCCATTATGCAAGAGAGGACTTTCAAATTCTTATTTCAGAAAATAGGTCAGACTCAGCTCAAACACTTTCCTGTTGAAATGCAGCTTAATGTGGATTTGAGTAACTCTCATGGCTCAGTGCCAGTCAGCAACTTCAGAGATGCTGCTGAGAAATGTCCTTCAACATTCCTTTGCTTCAATCTTCCTTGTTCAAGGAAGGAGGTAAAGCAACAAGGCTGAGAGGTCTCCATAAAGGAAAAAAATCACAGGCTCTTGCCGTGGAATGGATACAACCAGCAACTCAAGCTATCCATGCCAGGAAATGTGTCTGCTGGTTTTGCTGCTGGACCATGTCTTACCTTAAAGGAAACACACAGAGCTATTGTCAGAGTCAGGACTGACTGCAGGGGGACATGGTGGCAAAGCCTCTTATTGATTCTAATTTCATGGCTAAATCTCTGAAAGAACAAGGACAATAATTCTGAAAAGCATTGCCATGAAAGTTTTTATTACTTTGTTGCAGTTTTTTTCTTAAGGCTTAAAACTTGACGTATTCAATCAATTCTACTGCTCCTGTTACATTGTGGATTAGTTAATTGCAGAAGGAAAAAAGGGTGCCTGATTTATTATGTATAAAGCTTTGGAAAACTACAAAAAGCAGAAGCATAGACAAGTCGCCCAGCTCCTCACTGATGGCCTTCAGCAACGATGAAATGAGAATAACTGTAGTAAAAATGCAAATAAAAAGCTACATACGAATTCAGGCCTCTGTCTTCATTACAGAATCAATAGGAAATGCATTAATTCAGGCAACCATAAGTTTAAAGCAAACCAAAGGAAAAAAAAAAAAGGCAGAACTAACCATAGGCTGTCACATCTGTAGCTCTGGCTGCAAGGAAATGTTGCCAAATTCCTAACCACAAATATGGCAATTCATACCTCCCATCACCTCAGGTGGGCTCTAGCAGCCTGTGTCAACAATTCAAAGAACAAATCTCCACAGGAAAAAAAAGCAGTTTGATATGGGGGCAGGAGGAGTCTCCCTTGAAGCATCTTCCCTCATGAGAACATGACACTGTCAAGCCCTGTCGAACCAAACTTGCACAAAGTTTAAATTGGACTTTCTGAGCAGTGCAGAAATCCTCACCATTTCTTCCCAGATGTTCCTCCTGCTGGCACGATGCCTGCCCTGCTGCAAGGAGGGCTCAAGCTCAGTGGCAGCACCTGCTCTGAGGGCTTTTCAGTCATGCTAAGGAGCCAAACTGACAAATCCTTGAGAGTAAAATTCAGCAACCCTATCCATTCCAGACAAAATGTAAGAACTTGATAAATTCAACAGTGACAGACCAGCTGCTTTTGAAGAATCCATTACACAGCCATCAGCTCATGACAACTCTTGGCTTTTAAAGACTGCACCAGTGACACAGAGGAGAGAGATCTACACGTAGCTACCAAACCTCAGAGCCCCTTGGTGCCGAAGCCTCTCTAACAAAGCAGTGAGCCTGTGCAAACGAGATTTAGTGCTGAGAAAATGGAGCTCAAACATGTGCAAAGGTCTCACTCACTGCCTGGGTAGGGGTATGGGTAGGAATCAAATTTCTCCACTGCTCTTTGCCAATTAATACCTCCAGATAAAACACACCAGGGAGTGACTTACAATAGCAAAGGTTCTGTGTGCTCTGCTGCCCTGATAGACATCACAGCACTTTAATACTGTTTTACATGTCCAAATATTTGCCAGGATAAATAGATTTAGAATAGTTTGAATAAGCTGCACTTTGCCTTCAGAAGCTGGATGAGTCACATGGAAATGAAATCTTGTGGAAAAGGTCTAAGGCACAACAGCAGACAGGAAAATGAAAGGAGAAATTGCCACTAAACAGTGCAGTGAGTCCAGACTACATGAAATGTGAGCAACCCACTGATTTAAAGAAAATTTGCCAAAGGAGGCATTTCCTCAAGTCCAATATTTATGAAAAAATGTTTCATAAAACAATCAATTGGATATATACCATTTCCAAACATAAAATATATACCTTTTTTTTTCCTGTTTGAAGTGAAATTCATAGACAATTAAGCTCACCAGGAGCAGAACTCCTCAAAGTGGTTATACACATAGATGGACTAACTGGGCAATGTTAGGACTAGGCACTGTCCTAACACAACCTGAGCACAAAAGGTACTTAGTAGGAAGGACTAACCAACCTGTAGTTAGAACTAGTTCTATGCTAAGAAGGTCCATGCAGCAAGGTGGCCTTAGGTTTGAACACAGAATGTCCCATTAAAGAAAAAGAAATTGAGAGGTGTGAACAAAAACCTGCTTGACGTGCTGGGAACACCCCTGAAAACATGACATAAATACATAAACCCAGCATTTTTCACTCTGCTCTTATTCTGTCTGTACCCCAAGGAAGCAAATCAGCACAATAACACACACACATGCTGTAAGAAAAGGCTTCCATTACAATTTTGTGTCCCTCAGGATACAGTGAGAAACCTCACATGCTTCAGAGAGCCAAGAGGAGATTTAGCAGGTTATGTAGATCAATTGCAGGCAGAGAACTAAGGAAGCAAAAAGTGATATTCCCACCATTAAATATAGGTTGGAGTCTTAATAAGGCACAAAGTGAGGGAAATGAGAACCTTTGAAATTGAAGTTATTATGCGCTGCATCAACTGCCAGAAATTAAATGTTAATATCTTTCTTTTGCTTTCATCCCCCTTCACTTCAGCAACAACCCACTCCCCTCAATCTCTTTCCGCGTGTGCAGCTCCTCCTGTCTCACAGATTTGGTACCACTCTCTCTCTAGACAGCAGACCATCACTTATCAAAATGCAACATCCTCCCCCAAAATGCCTCAACTTCCCCATGGATCCAAAAAACTCCTTCCCTTGAAGTCCCCCCAGCATTAAGACCCCCAGGACTTTCCTATGCCTATGTCACAGGCTGGGCTTAAACCAAGATTCTATTCATGTAATTTCTTTCCTGCCAGCAGTAAATCTGCTGCTACAAGGATCTGCTTAGGCATTTGTGCTTTCTCAGCCTTGTCTTTCATGTCACTGCACAGGATATAGTAAAAAAACAAACAAACAAACAAAGAAACAAACAAGAAAACTCATCTAAGACTATAGCACTTCCCCTTCTTCCCGATTCCTTCCATTTAAAAGCAAGAAACAATCCAAGGTTGGCCAATTGGAAACTTGCAGCATGGCAACTTCCACTGCCTTCCTTCCTCCAGGAACACAAAGGAATAAACCCAAACCTTCTTTCCTCCTGTTCTTCAGCTTCTGGCTCTGCATTACACATGTGTTGTGCAGCCAACCTACACTCTTTTACATGCACTCCTTAAACAGAAGAGAATTTCAGCCTTTGGCTGGTTCCTTCCACGCAGGGACTCCAAGCCCTGTGTTATTCCTGCTGCTCTGCCCCACCTGCAGTTTATCCACCGCCAAGGGCGAGAGGATTTTGTGAGCAATAGGTGATTCTCCAGCAACATTGGTCCTGTTTGGCAGCCCCTGTGTCATTCCTAGAAAACCAGGTAGCCTCTCAGGAATGTTGGTTACTGTACAGCAGAGCATGTTCAGATATTACAGAATATAAACTGGAACTGCAACTGGATGAACATTTGCCTGGAGAAAGGAGGCAGAAACCTGTCCTGTGGAGCTGTTAGCACTCAGAAATTACTTAGAACTAGAAATAAATGCTCTAAGGGTGTCCTGCAGCCCACACACAAGTGCACTGTGCCATCCTCAGCCACAGGTAACGATCCCAAATCCCCTCTGCAGCCATAGGGAATTTGGCTCATCTTACCCATGTGAATGGCTGATGTTCCCCAGTCCCCATGGGGACTGCACCCAAAATCAGCCCATGGCAAAGGTTCAAGCACATCAGGAGCAAGAAGGATGAAAATGGGGTTATATGAAGCAAAGAACCTGTGGAGAGAGAATTAAAAAAACAAACTAACAAACTAAACCCACAAGAACAGAGGAACATAAGAGCAAGGTGAAAATCAGAAAGCCACAAGATCACAGTCAATTATGGGTGACTTTCTTGGCAATCAGAACTTGCAAATCAAGTCCACCTCCTGCTCGGGTGGCTGATTGCCAGGAACAAGTTAATTAACCAGCACTGACAAATGCAGGTCTAGCCTAGACTTTAACTGGTTGGCTCCACCTCCCCTTGGCAGCTTCCCCTGACTGACCTCCTGTAATTGCCCATGGGCCAAATTTGGCCTTGGGGAAAGTCTTTATTTCCCTGAGCTTGCACCAGGCATTAATTTAGTCCTAGAAGTATGCCCTGGCATTTTCCCTGTAACTTAAAGGAAATAATAAAATCTTTTTTTTGTGTGTGATTTCTTTTTAACCTTCCCTCAACATCATTGACCTTTTCCACCTTATTCCAACCACTTTCATGCCAAGGGCTTGCAGCCAACTCCTTTTCTTTCAGCTGATATTTGCAAGCATTTGTTTTACCTTACATGTTGTTCATGGAACTTTTTGCAGTTCATGTGTCTTATTTTAAAACTACAATTCACAAAATAGCCTAATTCTCCAAATGGTGCTGAACTGAGTGGAATAATTACCTTACTTGTTTTAGGCCTCTGTTGGAGTCCAGAATTACACACTTGGAAAATTATGATTGTTTTATCCTCTTCTTTCTTTTTTTTCCAGTTTCACAAGATGTGTGAAAGACAGGTTTTTATAAAGGACATAAACCCAGCCAAAACTATAATTACCACAGACAGAAAAGAAATTCAGAGAAAAGATGATTTTATGATTAAGGCATTGGAGTAGAAACTCAGAAATTCAGATTCTTTTTGTGGCCCTGCCAAAACCTCTCTCTCTATAACCTTTGCTGAGTTAATCCCTCTGTGCCTCAAATAAAATACTCTGGCACTTTTCTGTTTTACAATGGCTGCTGCGTAAAGACATTCATTCACATTTGTGAGATGTTCAAACACACCAATAATCAGAGAACCACAACAACTGGGATGCTTAAAATCATCTGTATTTATTCTTCCCTTGTCAGAAGTGTGAGCATCTTTAATCACAAGCACATGGGACACAGCCACATTGCTGCTGAGAAACAGCATTGTACTAAAATAAAATAACAAAAAATAGGGCAAAAATTCCATGTTCCCAAGAAAATATACTTTGAAAATGAGGGCAGCAATTGTATAAATGAAGTTTAGCATCTCCCAGTTCCCCCAAAACAGGGACAGGCTAAGGCCTCTTATTAAAAGAAACCTTATCAAAGAAACAATTCATATTCCACTGGAGATGTGTGAAGTCAAGAGCAATTACAGCAGCCCCCAGACCTCCAGCTTGATATCAAGGAAAAGTACACTAAAGTAACACTACAAAAGGCATACACACAATTTTAAAACCAATCTTACAAACAGGATGCCACAGGAGTCAGGGGCTTTAGTCCATCTGTTTCCAGGACATGATGAGGACACAACTTCCAGAGTGAATTCCATTTAAAAACTGTGGGATTGAGCAACAGGTGAAATGAGAAAGCAGGGAAGTCAAGGCTGCAAAGGCACAGCAAGGGAGGGTCACTGTGGGTATGGGGGAAGGCAGCTCCTTCACCTGGCACTTCAGTGCCTTGCTGGCAACTTTGGGCATGGACTAAGGCAGGTCCAGAAGGTCTTTTATCTTCTGCTCTGGACCACATTTGCATCCCACACTCATAAAGAAACTGCTGCCACATCCTCCCACCCCTTTTCCTGGAGGAAAGGGCAAGCTCAGGGGTGTCTCCCTTCTTCTCTCTCCTTTGCTGAGCACCAAAGGCTCAGGGGGCTGCTGTGTCAACTGATCCCCCCTTCCTTTTTTATTGCTTTAATAAATTAAGCCGAGCAACAATAGAGATGAGAGAAAGCAGGACAATGTGGTAAATGTAGCAGAAAGAAATTTGAATTGTAATGAGGAGAGCTAATCAGGAAAAGAATGGACTATACAAAAAAGCACTAATGAGTTTCTAAATAAATTCAAAAGGTTAATATTGTTCTATCTAACAAATACGAGAAGAATCCTAATGTGAAATTAAAGGCCTTGCTCCAGTGCCCTTGTAGGCACATGTTAAAGCTGTAACACCCACTCTATTTACCTCTGTGCCCACCAGAGCCTTCTGGTTCCTCCCATGGATGGCTGCTGGAAAGGGCATCTCCTCAGGTCAGCCACATCTCTCACCCTCTCTGGTGTCAGGACATCAAATGCTTGAGCCAAAGTCAGTAAGTCACAGACTCTCTTTGACCTACAGAGTTTGCACCAAGATTTTTTTGGACTTGTTTTTGTTGGTATTATTAAATGAATAATCAAAATAGAGTTTTCAAACCAAGAGGGATGTGTGTGTGTGTTTGTGAAGTGCTGGACAAGTCAGTTTTCCGGCACTCTTGTATTCCCTTTTATCATCACATGGATTGACAGGGTTAGTAAAAAGCCGACACAGGTCAACTGGTGAAAGAGCAAGTGGAAACAAAAATTTATAAAAATAAAAACTGGAGGGTTGTTTTTTGTTTAATTTTTATGATGTCAGTACTTCAAAATATAAAGACAAGACTTTCTATATATAATCAAAATTTAAAATATTCAGAGTTCTTCATGTATTGTATTACAAAACATGGTAAAAATTGTATTTCAGCCAAAATATAACATTTTTGGAGGTGAGGAAAGCAGTGCCTTTCAAGAATAAATAACAACAAAAAAAATCCGTTTCTGAGTAAAGTAATAAGACTCACAGGCTTTTCATAAAAATAGAGGATTTGCTCAACAATTTTTTTGCTTGAAGGAAGGAAATGGTGCCATTATAATATTTTACTCTGAATACAGAAAACCAAAATGACATCATACTTTGGGGAGCAGTCTGAGTGTATTTGTGTACGTGGCTGCCCATCTGTCTCCTGCACTGCAAACAACAGGTAGAGGGCAGAGACAAAGGTGGCTGCACATTTATCTCCCCCTGGGCCAGCACTGGCAGGACATGAGTTGGGTGCAGTCCCAGACCTGTGCAACCTCATTATGATCCAGCTTTGCTCACTCTAATAAATCTATTTTAGCCCCTTCCTGCGGGCACAGCCAGGGCTGTGGCACCACTCAGAGGTGCCAGCCCTGCTCAGCGTGGCTGTGCTCCCCTGCCCCATGCTCAGACCCCACCCACAGCCCCAGAGGGCAGAGCTGCAACCCCTCACTCTTACCCATCAGAGGATCCCTTCACTCCTATCACAGAAAAGGAAAAATATTGGGATGTGCACCTTTTTTTCTCTCCAGAATGTGAATTATTCTGAGGTTGGAGGAACACTCCCATGCCCAGACTGACCATCTCATGTATTATTCACAGAAACCTTGCGAAATGTTGCCCAGCTTCTCACCTGCCATGAATAATTTTGTTTGACAGGCAGGTTAAATACTTTAGCTTCCTAATCCTCCTCCTCCTGGAAAGGAAGGAAGGAATTTGTGTACTACACTGAGAGGCTTCACAGTAAGGATGTTTGATAGAGGCTTCGGTGGAGTTCGACCATGGGAGCCAAAGACTGAATAAAAAAACCCTCTTGAACTCAAAGATGGGAGCGGGAAATGCACAGAGACAGAGACTGAACAGTCAAGAAATATGAACTTTGTGAATAACCCTTTGAATGCCAGTGGAAGACCTGAACTTATCTCAGTTATGGAGAGCTCACCCAAGCTCCTCAGTGTTTCCAGAGGGAAACAAGATAAAAAGCAGTGGAGAAGCTCGAGCTCCTGAGCCCAAGGTGGATGCCTCACCAGCTGAATGTTTCTGGCGCTTACTCTCTCCGTGAAAGCTTGAATGCAAAATTTTTTCTAAGACAAAAGGCACTGCACTGAAATTGCTCACTGTGAATAAACAAGACAGTTGCATAGCTCATCATAACCCTAATGATTCTCTCTAAATCATGCAGGCCCTTCACCCAGATCTATTGGCCACATTAGCAGACTGCTGAGTGCAGGAAATATGGAGAGGATCGTTTTTAAAGGGTTTTGCATGCCATGCTCGTTGGGAACCCTTTAAGTTGGAGTCTAAAGCAGATGGTGAAATGGGAAAATTATTCATGTTAATTCTTTAGCAGCCTAAAATAAATGTAGAGAATAATGAAAGCCCCATTCATGCAGGTTTTTGCTTTTGCAGCAGTCATCAAAGCCTTAGCAGGAAGAACCCAGCATTGCTGCATTCCACACACAAAGCTGCTGCTTGTTAATTGGTTCAAAGACACAGGAACAGTAATATCCTAGGAAAAAATGTAAGGTCATCCCTTTTCATTAGCTATTGCTCAATGGCCTGATGAAAGAATAAACAAGCTGAAACAGCAAACAAACTTCACGGTGCTGAATGCTAAAGCCCTTGCAGTCTTGCTTCATACACGTTTTCTACAGAACATCATCTGTTTTGAGCTTCTTACCCACTCTCCAAACTCTTACAATGAGACAGCATTACTAGTCCCTCATTTTACACACAGGGAAACTGAGACACTTCGTTTATCCATAGAAGAAACATCAAAGTCAGGACTGAAGCCTACCTAGACCAGCCCCAGGACTGAGTGACCTGGTGGATCAAACCACCAGTGTCTGAGCTAAGCACAGTGCCCCTGCCACAGCAACACCATGACTTACATCCTGTGATGTTTTCCTTCACTCAGATGATCCAGAGGGTGTGAGGAACATGTCAAAGGCAACCCTCACTCTCACAGCAGCAGGTTGCACAAAATTTTTTTTACCCTCTTAAGCACAAGAAGCAAATAAAGAGCATCACAGAGTTCATCAGATGTTTCTGTGTGAGAGCAGCACAAAGCTCTGTGAAACTGCTGAAAGCAAATGGGGAGGAATGTAAATGTTTCATATTAAAAATGTTAAAGCTCACTTCTAAAATCACTAGTCAGTCATCTAATATCAAGATACAATATTTGCTGAGTGCAAATCCCTGGCTCAGTTTTCACTCCTGACACTTTGTTGCTTTCTGGCTATTTTATTTCCTATTAGTTTTTGGCACGATGAGTAAAACCTACCGAGGCTTACAACCACTTGTAGCTGTAACCTGCACTTCTCTAAGTGCCTGTCCATGGTCCTGACACTGGTTTAATTTTGTTCTCTTCTCTCTAATGCACTAAGGTGCGCGGAATGAGTTCAGCTCGCACAGCCAGAGCTGCCTCATTAGTGTTTTTCCCATCAGGTTAGTGCTGGGATGAGCGGGCAGCTGTTTCAGTGAATAAACATGTCACCTGGACAGACTGCCCTGCCTCATTTCCCAGAGTCCAAGGACTGTGACACAGAACTCACCACACTCCAGCACTGCCCGTGGCCTGGATGGATCCCCTCTGCAGCCCTGAGCTCTGGGACTGCTCCCACCTGTGTGACCCTTCCCAAGGCTCAAAGAGGAGTCAGTGACTGTGGCTTGGGAAGGTGCTACACATCAGCTCAGATGTGAGGACTGCAGTTCTGCTCGTAGCCCATGGTTAGTGACAGCAAGTGTGCACTTTCTGCTGCCACCCACGGCTCTCACAGCTCAGCTCCCCACAGGGAGGACACCCTGGTCCCAACTCCTTGTCTGGACTGAAGACACCACTGGCTCCAGCAACACACTCAGCAAATCCTCCTTCCCAGTTTGAAACATCCCCTGGGCTGAGGCTTTCCTGCCCTGCTCCCAAAATGAGGAATCCTGCTAGAGGGGAGGAGATGGGACAAAACTTTCTCTGTGGTCCTCTTGGCTCTTCCCAGCATGAGCTGAAAGCCCTGGGCCCTGGAAAAAGAACAGCCTGGTAAAGGTCACGATCTGAATGCAGATTATTCATGGACATGAATTCATCTGATGAATTATTCCAAACACATAATTCAGTTGGCTGTACTGAGCACATATAGGATGCGCTTCTGCAGCTACACTAAATACAAAGCAGGGCATTAAATAAGGACAGTCACTTGCTTGGAAGCATAATATTTTATTTGCCACAAATATGCTAATTCTTTAATTTTGAGTCTCTATGCTAGCTAGAAATACAACCTGAGCAAGATAAGTTTTCTTGTAGCTGATTACTAGGTAGCATATCACAATTGATATATTAGATTTTAGACCCTAATTCAGTGTTTCTGTGGACTCTTGTGCAATTTTGATGGCATGGTAATGGATTTTGAGTTGCTTACAAACATGTCAAGACTATCATCTGCCAGGCATGTCCCCATGCTGCTCATTATTTGTGCCTACCGAGCAAATTTATTGGCAGGTTTGTCAGAAAATGCAATGTTTTTTCTAGTGCCTTCTAAATAAATATCAAGAGGCAGTGAAGAACCAGCTATTTCAATGTCTACACCAACCTCCAGATATATCACCTGGTTCCTGGACTCCAGTTTACTGGATTCAGACAATAAAAGCAAAACCAGAGATCCCTTAACACTTCTTAAACTTCATTAGTCCTGCCATTAGTGCTGTATAAATCCTCATTTGAGAAAGGCTCTTTTCTGTCACTGTGTCTCTGCTGAGCATGAGCTCCCACTGGGAGGGACCACAGGCATCATTTTCAATAGGATCTGGGGAGGTTAGAAAAATTCATTCTGTCTGCTGTAGGTAGGTCTAGTTAGAGCTAATTACACAGGAATTGTGGGAATCATCTCTAAGGAGGAAGGCACTAGGCCTTGGTCCAAGAGGAATAAACTGCAATTCACCAAAGCAAGAAGGCTCAGAGATATTGGCTTGGGACTGCAGCGTGGAATTCCTGCTCAGGGATGCTCTTGCATGTGGTTAATTATCCTGACTTTAAGTGTCCTGCCCTGTCTGGGAAATGGAAGCAGATGTTTAAAGCTGAGCTCCAGCAATTTCAGGAGCTGGGATGACACAGACACTCCAGCTCAGGTCCATCTCTGAAAGCAGCAGCTCTGTGAGGTTCTCCCTTTCTTGACAAATTATCTCCAGAGCGTTTGAGTCTCACGTGATGTTTGCACCTCGTGTGGCACTTTACTGTGACAAAAGAGGGATGAGAAAGTTCACTATAACCAAATTAAGGAGACAAATTTACTGTTGCCCCAAGGTGTTTGTGACTGCAGATAGATTTAGGGCTTGAGTCCAACATCAGCACATAGAATTTTAGGAGTTGAAGAAAACAGAAAGACTGTTTTAAAGCAAGTGCAACTCATTGGATCTCCTGAATAGATAAAGTGTGTTGCTGGTCCAGGACAAATATTCAATTTGATTCTTATCTTATCCAAACTCCAAATCTCTTTTGTCATCAGTTACTTTCCAAGGCACCGAACAAGAGAGCTCTGAACTTATATTTAAAAGACACAGGAACAACAGAGCCCTTCAGTTCCTTCCCCAGGAATTAGCCCAGTCCAGACTCCTGACAGCCTTGGAGAAGTGCAAACCCAGAATGAAAATCCAAAACTGCAGAAATAATGGCAGTATCTAAACATTACAAGTAATTTTCCAGCCTTATCAGGGCAGGTCAAAATCCAGGACTGGTCACACTAGCAAGATGTAAGCCTGTTGTGCAAGACCAAAAGCTTAATTTAGATCTTTGTCAAAAAATATTCAGGTATAAGGGACTTTTATCTCATCTGTTCTCTTCACCATCCCATCCTGTGACCTACAAAATTGCTTCTCCATTTATTTCACAGATGGGAGATTTCAAAACCAGCAGCACCTTAAGCCAGGCATTTTCCTTGGCCATGTCCAGTCCATGGAGCTCATTAGAAAAGTTTGATGTAAACATCCCTTTGAAAAATATACATCTATTAAGTGAAAACTGATCAGAAGAAAGATTCACTTTCATATGTTCTCTTGATTTTGAAAAAAAAAAAAAAAAGGTCAGAAAATTATTTTTACAGTTCAAATAAAAAATGCTCAAAGTTAGATGAAGTCTCATTTTAAAAATGCAGGAAAACATTAATTCTGTTCAAGTAAACAAAATTAATTGACACGTTTCCTTTCCACTCACACCAGGGGAGTGACCACAAGTGGAGAGCAGGGCAGGTCCTCAAGGATGCTCCTCCTGATCTGTTTTCTGCAAGAAAGGATCCCTGTGCTTCTCTCAGCTATGAGCAAGATGCACTTTTATACTTAGAAAAGTAGCCTGCACTGACTAAAAGTACCTACACAAAGTGAAAAACCACATAGGTCTTGTTGCCACAAGGCAAGGTTTGGGCCTGAATTTATAACCTCTAAAAACACCCTTTCCCTGTGGCCAAAGCACCATCAGCTGAAGGAGTGTTGTAGTGATAAAGTGCACAGAACAACCCCCAAGACCTGTGGGGGTACTATGGAAAACTTCAGCACAATTGAAAAAAAAAGTGATTTCCTTACTGGAAACATGGAGGCCTGGGTCTTTCTCTTCTGTATCTCGGTTTTCCACTCATCTCCTTTACAATCCAAAGACAATGTGGATCCAGTAGTCTTCAAAAGGAAAACAGAAGGAAGGAAAGTATAACCCCTTTCACCCTTGTTGCTCCCAAACCTACTCAACCTCATTGATTCCACTGTGAGTCCACGGTGCTTACACACATGCCAAGAGCAAGCCAAGGCCCTTGGACACTCCAGGGGACACCTGTGTCTTTATGGGCACAAATATAGACCTCCAGCCTTCCACATGGACCACGAGGGGTTGTGTACGGGAAGGACAAGCCCCACAGATCTGGGGTGATGTGAGACTTGGAGCAAAACTTCAACAGTGGAGGTGAATCCACAAGCCCAGACAGGTTTAACTCCCAGCAGGACACGTTATGCTATGGAACGTGTGCGGGAAATAAAAGATGAAACTGCTTCCCACAGCATCTTTACCCAGCAGAAAACCAACTGCTCAGCAATGGGCTTCACTGACTAATTTATTTGTGAGAGCTGGGCAGCTCAAACCCAGGGGATTCTTCTAAAAATACCCAGAGCAGGGCATAAACACGGGTGCCTTCAGCAGAAGCACTTTCTGCTCTGTTTTTGTATAGGGAAAGAGAAAGGAAACAAATGTAAGAGGAGAGAGTGGAACAGCAGACTGAGACAGCAGCACAGGTGACAGGAAACAATTTATAACTTACTTGAGAGTCTTTTCCGAGTCATCTTTTCTGCAGCTCCGACAGCAGCGCAGGTTTGTCTGATTGTGTTACACCCAGACACACAAGCACATGTACATTCTGAGTTGTTTGCAGCCACCTCTTTCATCCTGGGCTGTGGGAATGTTTCAACAAGCCACACTTGTGCTGATTTGGTTTTGTGCTTAGAATTGAGCACATGCAGGGGCAAAATTCAGGTTATTATGACCAGCCGAAAGGGGAAACCATTCTAATTCCGTGGAAACTTCTCTTACAATAAGTAAATTAATATGAGCTGAGATTCATGGCTTTTTATTATGCTAAAGTCAGAAATAAAAATGCAAAAGTCTGTCCATAAGATACATCTTCACCTTTCTTCTGTGCTTACTTGGGAGAGAGAGACTGGTGTTTCAGCTCAACAAGCTGTGGCCACCAGAGCTCTAGAGAAGGGAAACACAATGCTGCCAACTCCCAACAACCTTAGATAAATCCCAGCACTTAAACATGCCATACCCTCCACAAGGTTTGGGTGGGGACAAGGTGGCTCTCAGAAGCCTTGTGACACCTACTGACTGTGCTTTGCAACCCTTTCCCTGTGTTTTGGGCTGGGACACAACCTGCATCTGCACTTTTGCTGTATCCTCCTGCAACCCAGGTTTGCCTGATGGCAGTGCCAGTCCCTGCTGCTGATCAGGGTTCTGAGCTATTTCGCACTCATTAACTGCCTATACTGAGTCCAGGGCAAAACTGAAAGCAGGGAATGAAGGAGAAAAACTCCAAAGAAAAAGTCTCCCTTCACAGTGTGGCTGCATAGGAACGACATGTTAAATTTACACCCACCAAACCACGTAATAATTACCCAGGCCTTCTGTTTTCACAGTAATTACAATGAAACAGTTTAAGCAGGAGGAAGAGAGTCTCAGATATCAGCAGAGCTGGTTTTCTAGTCACTACTTCCATCTTAAATTCCTCTTTCCTCTGCAGCAAAGGATGCACTCAGGCTCGTGACTTCTCCCAGCTGTGACCAAGGGGACCTGCTCCAGGTCTGGGGGATGTCACTGCCCAGGGTGGGCTCCAGCAAGTGGGCTCTAGGTCTGTGGGAAGCTCAGTCTCCTACCTCCTACCCCAGCACTGACACCAGGGCCACATCTACAGGTGCCGCCCCACAGGCTGCAAAGGCGCCATCCACTGTCCAAACAGCCCTTCGTGGCGGCCTCCAGAATATTTAGTGAGTTCTTCAGACCCACCAGAACAAACCTTCATTAGCTTTCCAGCCTCTCTCATATGCACAAGAGAAAACTCCTTGATTCTCTAAATCAAGGGACAGCTGCTGTGTAGGTTCAGCTGGGACCAAGCGCAGTGGCTGCTCCCACAGAGACAGGATTGTCTCCTCCCTGGTGGCAGACAGGGAGCTTCAAAGCCCATGGGCGACCACGCTGGGGCCACTAAGACATTTTACTTCAAACACCAATACAAACTCCCAGCCTGAGGCATTAAAATTTAATTACCAGGGACAGCTGGATTCGGGCAAGGGGCTGACCCTGAGGATCTGGAGGAAGGCACGTGCCTTCAGCAGCAAGCTGTCTGGTGCTGAGGAAACGAACCCAAGCCAAGTATGATTTATATGTCTTAAGGTCTCACAGATTCTGCTCTGTGAAGCTTGGCTGGCCAAGCACTTAAAGCCAGGCTTGCAGCCTGCAGGACATACCCCTGGTCCTCAGTTCCAGGGACTTGCTTTGCCATTTCCATGGTTTTTAGGAGGGAGCTGAGCCTTGCCATATGGGTGACCCACATTCTAGGGGTCACACATAGCAGTGGGACAGGAGGACACAGACACCTGAGCACACGCCTTCGCTCAGCTGCTGGTACCCACTGGCACTGCTGGAGCATCTTCCAGCCCACAACCAGATACAACAAGCGTGCAGGTGACAGATTTGATATTTTCTGTTGGAAATGAAATTCAATCTCACAGAAATAATTGTGTTTGTTTTCCCCACGGGTTCCAATCAGGCATAGCTAGCTATCGAAAAAGCCAAATACTCATCAAATTTGCTGCTCCTCTCATTTGAATGCCACTGGTTGCAAATCCTTCTCCTGGAGGGGTGGTGCTAACTAAAATATTTGGGCATCAGCCGCGTTCCAGTTTTCAGTGAATCAGATCAGAACTGGAGGGGAACAGGTATCTCTAAACACAGGACCAGGAATTTATAAACAGCATTTTTGTTACAACAATAGACAGGAAAAAATGAGCAGTTCCAAAATCAAGTTTACAATATAATTCAGTCTTCTACTTAACCCCCAGCAAATGTCCAGCTGTTTTAAGGGCGGGGGGAGAGTGTTTATTTTTAAGCACACACACTCTTCCAGGCTAAAGGGACAGTGGTGACATGTGGTAGCAGAGGGACCCCAGGCAGCCACCTGCCACCAGCATCACCCCCAGGGCTCTGCTTGGGGCACCCAGGGGTGCAGGTGCCACCCCAAAATCATCTCCCAACCTGACACGCTCCTGGCAGGAGCTTTTGGGTGGGGGAAGGAGTGTTACCTCCGCAGGTGCCGTGCGTGGGGCTCTGTCCCCCTCTGGTGACAGGCTCATGGAAGGACAGAGCGGAGCCGGCCCGGGTGGCACCGAGGGGACCTGCGGCTGTCACTGCTCGGGCTGGGCTGGGCTGGGCAGGTAAGGCAGGAGACAGACGTGGTCAGAGCAGGGTGAAGAAGGAGAGAAAAGAAAAGAGAAAAAAAGAAGGAAAAGAGAAAAAAAGAAGGAAAAGAGGAAAAAAGAAGGAAAAGAGAAAAAAAGAAGGAAAAGAGAAAAAAAGAAGGAAAAGAGAAAAAAAGAAGGAAAAGAGAAAAAAAGAAGGAAAAGAGAAAAAAAGAAGGAAAAGAGAAAAAAAGAAGGAAAAGAGAAAAAAGGGGAAGGGGAAGGGAAAGAGAAGGAAAAGAGAAGGAAAAGAGAAGGAAAAGAGAANAAAGAGAAAAAAAGAAGGAAAAGAGAAAAAAAGAAGGAAAAGAGAAAAAAAGAAGGAAAAGAGAAAAAAGAAGGAAAAGAGAAAAAAGGGGAAGGGGAAGGGAAAGAGAAGGAAAAGAGAAGGAAAAGAGAAGGAAAAGAGAAGGAAAAGAGAAAAAGAGAAGAAAAGAGAAAAAAGAAAAATAAAAGAAAAAGAGGAGAGAAAAGAAAAGAAAAAGAGAAGAGAAAATAAAAGAGAACAAGAGAGAAGAAACCTCAATGAAAATTAGTTAAGTCAGCTCAATGCCATGTGATCTCCTTGGGTAGGGACCATTCCAAGGCTGGGTTTGCACCTTCCCCAGGGAGTAAAAACAGTGATGCTGCTCTGAGTGAAAATTCCCACAGAAGCAAGAGATGCTCTGCTTTTCCAGGAGCAAAGTGCATCTGGGAAGGTTTGTACCTGCAGAGCAAGACGCCACTCACCAGCCTTGAAGGGCAGTTGCTGCTGCTCCACATTTGAAGGATGAGCTTTATCCCACTCCTGGTCTGAGCTAAAGAAACACTGGGATGTTCCCCCTGAGAACAAACAACATCCTCAGAGAAAGGTAAACGCCTCCATTTTCCATCAAAGAAAGTTTTATATGAATCTTTTTGGACCAGTCCATCTTTTAATGCACATAAATCCTCCTTGAGATGTGAGAATTCATGAAGGAAGTATTTACTGAGGGGACCTCTTGTGTAGGATGCAACCAGAAAAAAAATCATTTCAGCTTCTACTGAGAATAAGGAAAGTGATGTCTTTTCCAAAAAATGCACATTAGTCCAGCAGATTAATTAAGAATCCACCTAAATGTTCTCCAAAATCTCTGCATTCCAGAAGGAAAAAGAAAGTTTCAAATTTTTGAAAAAATTAAGGGAGAGTGTGGAAAAATCCCCTCTTGGAAATATGGAAGTATGAAGGTTTTTTTAAATCTTCTACTACACTTTTAACTTTGGCCAGAAAAAACCTGGAAGTTTCACAACACAAATCATTTTTAGTTATATTTTTGTAAGAGAAAGATACAATCAATAACACTATCTTATGTTTGGGGTTGTTGTATTATTTGTTTGGAGGTTTTTTTGTTCCTTTGGGGGTTTTTTGCCATCTTGAGAGAAATGTTGAGAAAAAAATATGGGTGGATTTGGTTAAAATTATCTGGAAAATGGCCCTCAGGCTTGGCACAGCCCCGGCACTCACAGGCAAAGCTTCTCACAGTAAGAGCAGCCTTTGTGGGCAGGTACATTTGTAATTATCTGATTTTGTTTTGCACAAGCAAGCTCAAAGCCACTTTTAAAAAGCACTTTAGAGATAAGCGAAGAAATAAGTGGAGAATTTTCCTGGATACCTTTGCATTCCCTGAAATCCCTGGCATTTGAGGGTTTAGCTGTATCCATACAGAGAATAAGGCAGTGAAGTCAGAGGCCAAACACAAAACCTTGTTGCATTTCAAGCAATCACTGAAGCTCTGCCATCACCTTCATCAGAGCTGAGATTCCACATGAGTTACAGAATTTTTGTGGGATTAAAAGACCTTTAAGAAATCCTCAGCACTCACTGCTGCTCTGACATCCACAGCACTGCACAGATGTGAGAGACACATGGAAAAGAGACAACTTTTTCAACTGGGTTTCATGGGGGGGTTGCATTTTGGATTGCAGCCTTGTGAAATGACATTTTTCTCTCTCTGCCCTGAAGACTTTTGGTTTACAGCCAAGAGCCCAAGAACTAAGCTTTGTGATCTGATGCTTCTGCAAATGCCTCATGGATATTTTTTCTCGAATATTTAAACGTGCTTAAAATAAGGAGGTTTTGGCATTGTTTTGTCACAAATGGGAAAAAAAATGCTTCTACAGGGCTTGGGTACTGCTTTTAAACAGGGAAAATGTTCTTATGTGTCATTATCCTGTCATTTAGTCTGTAATTTGAAAGTTTTCTAAACCTTCGACTATGCTTGAAACCACTTCTTTTAAGAGGAACCCCCAAAGAGGGGTCTGTTTGGTGCTCCATCCCCTTTCCCATTGGTTTCAGCAGATCACAAGGTTTTTCCTGCCTCCTGCCCTGGTAAACTCTCCGTGCTTCATGTCTCTGCTGCTCTACCAGTCTGTGTGGACCACTCTGGAATAACTGTCCTGCAGAAACCACTGAAGGTCAGCACTGAAGGGCTCACACGGTGTGAAATGTCACCTCACCCACACCCCTACCCTGCTGTAGGGTCCTGGAATTTCTCCAGATCAGTGGGAGCAGCTCTGCAGAGCTTCAGGGTGAGGCTCCTCCAGACAGATCTGCTCTGCAATCATGAGATATAAAGCTCATAGGATAGAATCAGAAATTATCCTGAGTTGAAAGGGACCCACAAGGATCATCACAGTCCCGCTGCTGGCCCTGCACTGGAGCACTCCAAGAATTAAATATGTTGCAGGGATTTGTGCATTCCCAGCCCATGTCTGCTGGCTGGCAATAAGGAGGTGCTGTATTAGCTCCATCCATCCCCAGGTAATGTTAGGAATCAGCATTTCCCTGTCCCTGCTAATTTTTAACCCCAGTTTCTCTGTTTACAGCTGTGCCTGTTTGCTTCATGGGTCGTCTGGTGGTGTCCTCTAGTGGTTCCTTCCCGCACAAGAAACACCACCTTCCCTGGCTAAATCATGTCAGCTGCATTGTAAAAGCGTTTGTGGGGGAAAGAAAACCACAAAATTTTGACAGGACTCAAAGGAACAGAAAATAGATTACTTCTCCTTCATTTATGTACTTAAAAGTCACAGCAAAATTCAGTCTGTCCTAATATTACAGGTAACAAACAGCAGCATGATTCAATATTTTTGAAGTGATGACTTTCTATAAATATGGGGGGAGAGGGAGGAGGAGAAAATCAGAAATGGCCAGTAGAACTATTAATTAAAATACAAAAGCAGATAAATAATGAATAGCAATGTCATGTATTCATTAAGATTCTACAAATGAAAAATATCTCTCCCGGTTATTCCTTTGATGAATTTAGCCCAAATATACTTGAACTGCAACATAAAAAATTCAGGATGCTCATATTTCATTCTGTATCAGCCAGCCTCAGACCCTCAAATCCCAAAAGCTACAAATGTCTAATCACAACACTGATACCAACCTTTTTCTCTAGCCTTGGACAAGTCTGGACCTGGTCTTAAGATAAGAATGTCTCTAACAGAATCACAGAATGGCTTGGGGTGGAAGGGACCTTAGAGATCATCTCATTCCACCCCCTGCCTTGGGCAGGGACACCTTCCACCAGTCCAGCTTGCTCCAAGCCCTGTCCAACCTGGCCTTGGACACTTCTAGGGATGGGGCAGCCACAGTTTCTCTGGGCAACCTGTGCCAGGGCCTACCCACCCTCACAGGGAAGGATTTTTGCATATGATGTCCCTGTCACATCCTGCCACCCTCAGCAGGATTTGATCTGAGGACCTAAACCATCAGGGTCTGTGACCCTTCTCTATCCCCCACAGCCTCCAGCCCTCCTGACAGGAACACCCATCTGTGCTCAGCACAGTCTCATGTGTGCACAGGATGTATTTTGGGGCTCTGTGAAGCAAAGGAAGCACATGGGACCAAGGATGCACTGATGAAAAGAGAGGGAGAAGGGAGCTACAGGCTCGTATCTCCCAGGTAAATCTCCATTTGTGCAAGGCAGATTAAAGACAGAAAAGAATGGGTCCACCTGCTTTATTATATACATACATGTATGTATTTAAAATAAGTCTGCAGAGGTATATATGTATAACTCACTAATGTGGCTTCCCTGTTAAAATGTTTTCTAAAAGCATCTAAACCATTTTTTAAGAACCAGAACCTGGCATGCCACTGAAACCCAAGGGCATCCTTGGACCCTAAGACACCTCAGAGCTAAAATGAAAACCAAAGCACCAAGAAACCAAAACAACTTAAAAAAAAAAAAAAAGGCAAAAAACCCCAAACCCCAAATTAACTTCCATTTCATTAATCTAAACTACAAAGAGCTCCAATACACAGTGACTTGTTCCTGGAGCCTCTGAAGCGATTGTCATCACAGGCTGGTTCTCCCACCCCACCTGTGGGTTCGAGGCCCTTCACAGAGGTGGAGAAAGGTGGCAAATGGTCACCAAAGCCTCCTGCCATGGCCATTGGATGCCCCAGCCCTGCAATTCTTCTTGCTCACACAGAAAATGCTGTCACTAAACATTCCAGTGCGGTTCCTCCAGTGTACCAGCAGTTGTTAATAAAAGACATGCTTTCCCCTGGGCTTTGTCAGCTCTGCACTTCAAAGCTCATTTTACACACAGGCCGACGCTGTATTTTAAAAAGTGAATGTTAACATGAGCTCTTTAGTCAGTTGAATAAAAGCATCAGGAACCCCCCTCTCTTTCCCCCTTCCATCAAATTAAAAAAAAAATAAAACAACAAACAACAAACCAACAAAAACCTTCTTGGCAGCCTGTGATGGATTTAACTTTACTATTGCTTTCCTTATACATCTTCACTACTCTGAAATGCTCCCAGGACTTGTGCAGCCCCACCAGTATCTCCCCTCTATGCTCCTGCCTGCAAATTTCTCCCACCTTGGTCTGTGTTTGAGGGTCCCCAGGCAGGACCCCACTGTCAGCTCACATTCAGCCCTGAGTTCTTCAGCATGGCCACCACAGCCATCACATGAACCTCACACTTTGGGCTGAGTCATCCCCAACACACCACAAAACTCCCAAGATGTGCTTTGTTCAAGCAGAGAACAGCTGGTGTTCCCTAGCAGCAAAATTTAGGAAATACTTTCCCAGGACAGAGGGGATGGTCTTATCACCATCCAGATGCTCTTCCTTTCAATTAAAAGGGAAGATGAAAGGGTAAGGAAAGAGCATCCCGATTTCTGAACAGAGTCACAGGAAGACATTGGAAGGGAGAAACAGGAACACACTCTTTGCAGGGTAGATATAAATCCCAAGGTCTATGCATATGATTTTTTCCATTGCAAAATAAGAATGAGACCAGCTGAACAGACCAAGGAATGAGAGTTAATAACCAACGTGCCCAAGGAGTATTTGACAACCTCATTTTTTTCTATGAAACACAGGTTTATGTTGTATGGGCTGTCTCAGACAGACACTGGAGCTGGGTAATGCAGCCCAGACAGGTGGAGGGTTGGCAATTCCCATTTCCTGGTAGGCATTTCTCTCATCCCTCTTGTTTGAGTTGTTTTGCAGACATTGTCTCATGCCATTCTTTACCACCAGGCTCTCCAGCTGCTCCCATCCACAGTGGGCACAAAGGAACGTGGCCCCACCTTCCCAGCACAGGGACAGTGGTCCAGAGCCATCTCAAACCCTTTGCTATGGGGTTTTGCCATCCATGGGAGCTCTGGGCAGCCCACAGGCAGCAACATCTCCCAGTCCTGGACAGAAGGGGACTGTTCTCTCCTCTCACAGGAGATGAACACTTCCACCCCCTCAAAGCTTGTCTTTGGCCAAAGCCCAGGCACTCACAAACACAGGCTTTCACTCAGAGCACAGCATTACCATTATGTTGTGGTACCCAGCACAAGTCATTTCACCTCGGAGTTTCCTTTTGGAAGCACTTTCTGGAGCTTGTCCCCTGCTCACACTCCCTCCAAGGTCAATGGCATGTCCATGGAGGTTGTGTCCTGCAGGAAGAGGCTGGTTCCAGCAACCTGCACTGAGAGGACCCAGCTCTTTGCCACCAGTGGTGGGGAGGTGATTCAGGCTCTGTGAGCCACAGTTGGGCTGAAAACACTGATTTAAGGGCTGGAGAACTGCAACTATCAGCACAGGCCAAGCAAAACTGGCTGACTGCACACAAAGAGCCAGACTCTTTTTATAGCCAGAGGAGAAGACCCTCAAAATATTAATCCAGGGCATATAAACATAAACATTAGGTGCTGTTTACTACTAGAGATAAACTGTGAGAGAGTTATAGGGTCTCAAGCAAAGTACAACTCTTGAAGTCATGAAATCAAAACAGAATTAAAAGAAAAATATATTACTACTAGTTATTTGGACAGTTAATTATAATGATATATATTAAGCTTATATTTATTGTAATTACTGAATAATTTATATTACCATGCAGTTGACAGAAATTGTGAAAAATAATTTAAATAATTCTCATTTCTTTAAAGTGCTCAGAATGTGTGAGAAGTGTTTTATAAGATACATTGAAAAATTCTAAATCTAATTATAACACTAAGTTACCTTAAGCTCTGTTTGGGCTAATAATTTTTTTCTAGCAATTAGAAAGTAGTTGATGATGCAATTACTCTTATATATAACTTTCTCACAACCAATATATTTTTTATTAAAAATAATCAGAAAACATAATATGTGAGAAGTTTTTATATTAATTTTTCCTATCATTTTCTCCAGACACATTTTGTATCTGTAGTGCAGGAGCAGCATAACAAAAAGGTAGAGTGAAGTGGGCAAAAAAGGAAGGGAAAGAGTCAAGACAAGCAATTAATGCATGGTAACTCCTCAGAAAGGATTATCTCAGCCTCCATCAGAGGAGCGTGAGGTTAAGGTGAGTTTCAAATGAAGAACAATATCACACATGAGAGTAAGAAGATTAAAAGTAAAAAAAAAAAATCTTAATGACATTTTGTTTGTTTTCCAAAGTTCACAATTTAAAGATTATGATTCAGTGGGTTGTGAAGAGGGTTGGTTTCTATTTTGTTTTTCCTTCTCACTTCATTTCCTGAGCTGGCAGCACTGGAGCTTTGGAGCAGCAACCAAAAAAACCCTTTGGAAAAGACTGTCTTTAGACAAAGGCCAGGGCCAAGTTCCGTTCCCCAAACTTCTGAGACTCTGCCCTGGTTCCACCTTGTGAGAATGAAGCTGATCCCAGCCAAGGCAGCTTAACCCCAGGATCCTTGGGAGAAGAAAAGCAGAAAAGGGATTTGTGTTAAATCCAAAGGAAGTGACTCTCCAAGTCACCCTGGAGCTGGTATACTCTTTCCAAGGGCTGGCACGTTGTACCAGCTCTGCCTCCCCCTCTTTTTGCCTTTGCCTTTTCGCTTGGATCAGACTTCCAGCCAATCTGGTGGACCAGGCTGCCCAGCCTGTCCAGAAATGGCAGTCAGCTCTGAAAAGGGTCATTTAGATAATTAAGAACAGCTAGAATGTGAATAGTTAAGATTTATCAGTGGATTAGGAAATAGCAGATGAAAAAAATCAAAAGACCACACCATCACTCACCACTAATAAATGTTTCTCTCTAGAAAATGAAAATCTTATGCAGAGAAGCATTGATTATCATCCATCATGGGTACTTCTGCAGCATCAGCCTGCACTGTGCCCTGGGACTGCATGATCCCAGGGATGCAGCAGTCCATCACTTGTTTCGAAATGAGCAAATTTTCCTGAAGTCTTTATCCCACACTCACTTCCCCTGCTCTTTTACAACGATTGCACCACCACTGAACTCCCTAACACTACTGCTATTGACTTCCACCAGCAGCAGAGAGCTTCAGGACATAGCCAAGGGCTGGGATCTTCAAGGGACTCTGACAGCCTCAGGTGTGTTTTACTGAAAGATGCAGGCGAGTCTAATAAAATATTTAAGCAGCCATTTAACTACTAAAACTCAAGGGATGCCATCAGCTCCAGTGGTGGAGCCTGGAAACCAACAGCAGGCTCCTGTCCAGAGCTGCCTTTAGGCTGCAACCACAGGGATCATTCCAGCATCACCACAGTGCAGGTGCAGGCAGCCCTTCCTTCTGTGACCATCAGCTGAGGGCTGCACGTGCCCTGTGGCAGCTCTAGGGATGCAGAGCCCACACGATGCCCATACACACCACCAAAGCATCTCTTGCAGCTCCAGATTGCTAATTAAGCACTGCTCAGCCACTGATTTGGCAGATGTGGTGCTGGGCAGGTCTTTCATCTGCTGACACATGTACCCTGCTCTGCAACTCATGGGGAAGGAATAGAAATGGGTACCAATTCTGGTCACTTTTGTTTGCTGTAGTCTACAGGTTTAAATATTTATTTTATTGATGTGTTATTGTGGCTCTAGAATGGCACTGCTCAAGGCAAAAATATTTTGGTTCACCAGAATTAAAAAAGCCTTAGCTTTTTAGATCTAGCTATTAAACAGAAGATCCAGGTTTCCATGCCTTCCCACAATATATTCAGCTTTTGGAATAGGCAGTTGTTGTTATCAAGGTCATTGGACAACACTCAGGTCATCAAAGCTGGGTAGAAAAGAACCAACCAAACACACCGCCCCCTGTGCCCTGCAGCAATTATTTCTTTTCCCTTCATGCTCAGAGATGTGACCAGCTCAAAAGACAGTGGGAATTCATGCAGTGAGCAGATCCACTGGGCAACCAGATGGAACCATCAACAAAACCTTCAGAAATTGTGCTGGCAGAAGTGCCTGGAGGCACCAGGCAGGTACGGAGCAGCTGAGGCACATTTACAGGGGAACACTGAATTGGGAGGGAAATAAGGCAGAGGACAATGAGCATGAGCATGAGGCCAAGTGGAAGGGCAATGCAGGGCTTCAGGGGGTGGCCTGGCAGCAAAGGCAGGAGGAAAAGAGGAGAGAGTCAGAAGGAAGTGAAACGTGCAAAGCAGAATGTTCAGAACAATAAAATGAAACAACCCAGCTGTGCTTTGCACAGGTACTGGATGAGCTCAAACAGCCAGGGTGGCATCACTGCTGTTGGAAATAATGGACCTGATGGCAGGGGCCATCAACCCCAGGATTTGTTTTAACACAGCACCAGCACCCTTGGATATGTGCTTTCAACACTGTCCACTGAAAGGGTAGCCAGGCATTGGAAGGGGCTGCCCAGGGAAGTGGTGGCGTCCCCATCCCTGGAGGTGGCCAAGGAATGACTGGAAATGGCATTCTGCTCTGGTCTGGGTGACAAATTGGTGACTGGACAAAAGTTGGACTCAGTTTTGGAGGTTTCTTCCAACCTAAATGATTCAGTGACACTGTAACATCAGTGCAATGCAAATTAAGTAATACCCTCAACTAAATCCCTGCTGACTCCAGGGAAAACCTCAGTGCAAGGAGCAGCCAGACCACACTGAGAACCCAGGCTGGAGTAGGTGCTCCGAAAGGAAGCATCCCTGATGCAGTTGCAGACACAGGAGGTTGAAATTGCAGGATTAAATAATGTGTGGCCTCCAAAAAGTGTCTGTTATTTACAGATGAGAAGTCAAAACCACAAGCAACATTCCCATTGTTTACCCACACAGGAGTATTTAGGGTTAAGCTGGCACCTTCCTACATTCAAAGAGATGCTGAGATGTCCCTCTTTTTCCTTGGGGCAGGTTTCCTTGTGCACATTTTGTTAGGGAATCCAACCGAATGCTTTTGATTTTTCAAACACAGCAAAACCCCAGAGGCTGTAGAGAGAATGAGAAGTTCCAATGAACTCCTGAAATGAAGTGTGAGAGTGACCTGAACAGCAGCTGAAAGCGCCGGCAACAGAAAATGTTTGCAGGCAAAGGAGTGATGAGACAGGCAGTTTAAATGACTCCAACCTTATCTGAAAGAAGGTCTGAAGCAGAGTTAGGAGAACTTACTCTAACAAATTGGAGCAGATTGCCAAGGGATGCAGTAGTTTTTCCATCACTTCATATCTTTCAGAGCTGATTGAATTTTATATACACATACACATATTTTCATTCCAGGTCAACCAGAAGTTACTGGGATAGATACATCAGTGAGAGAAATCCTGTGGCTTGTGTTGTACAAGGAGTTAGCCTGGGTTATAACATTAATCCCTCTGCTTCTCCTAAAAACCTATGACTGAACTAATAACTTCATTTGGAATTGGGGAAAAAAAAATAAAAGTCTTCATTTTAATTATAACAGCATGAATGTACTGAATTCAGGACAAAACTAGTAAGTTTTTGTATACATTAAATAAGAATATATAACCACTGAAGTTTAAATAATACTTGATTGCAACTGTAAATGAATTGTGAAATACTATATCGCCGTTTTAAAAATCCACACTTATCTTATAAAAAAAATGAGCCAAAAAAAGGATCTGAAACCCCCCAAATTCCTGAAACAATGCATAGATTTTTTTACAATGAATTTCTGTGAAAAAAATTATGCCTATTTTAAGTAAAGGAAAAAAAATAGAGAGCAGTTTCCTAACACAAAACTAGACACCAGTTCCAGAGGCTGAAGAATTCCCAGACACCTTTCATATTTGCCCACTTTGAAGTTCTTACACCAGAATTTTGAAGTTTCATGTTGTTTTTCTGTAAGCTTTTGGGAGCCTTGGCTGGCTCTGGTGCTGACACTCCCAGCTACAGCTGTGTACAGAAGCTGGGGGAGCACAAGGGTCACCATGAATCCTAAACAGTTTCACAGAGCATAAAATTTAACAGACCCAAGGAATATGATGGCAGGGGCCATAAATATAAAAATTAACTACAGGAGCACTCTGTCATTAACCAGGGATCAAGGAACAGGCTAAAAGGCTGGCACTGGATCACGAAGCTGTCACAATAATTGAGGTAATTAGTGAACTGTGGTGTTGATGAGTTTGCTGGCTCTTGTGGACATCCTGTGGATGAGCTCATAGGCCATGTTGGCTCCAGGTTGCACAGTCATTCTCTGCCTCGTGTCAACACTCATGTTTCTGCAAGTGCACAGCACTCAGCAGATGCCATTTGTGTTTGCAGAGAAGCTCAGGCTGCCATAAAGATCATCACATTTTATGAAAAAACACGTAAAATTTCCCTGTGCTCCCCAAGTTTGAAAGCCTGGCTGTAGAGTCTGTCACTGGGGAGTTAATGGGTAAGATACATTCAAAAATCTGGATTACTTTTAATGCTTGCCCAGCTCAAAATATGAGTTATTTGGAAAATCTAGCCCCGTATTCAGTGAGATAAACTCCAGCTCTCAATCCACAGCGCTGAGGAGCTGCAAAAAGACAAAAACTTCATTGTCTGTGGTGTTTGAAACAGCACATCCTGACCCAGCAAGGAGTTGCACAAAGTGAAAGGACTAACAAAAGCGTTAGGCTGGGAGACAAAGTCCCACAGTGGCTGGTAGAGTACAAAAAACCCTATTACTTGCTTAAAAATAGAAGTATACCCAGGCTGGGACCTACAGGGCAGCAAACAACTGGAAACCATCAGGAAAGAACAGGTAAAAAGTAGGAGAGGCAGTGGGAAGGAGGTGGATTTTAGCCCTGTCTTGGATAGATGAAGGATGTTTAGATGAGATCCCAGCAGTAAGATCACATGATGAAGGGAAAGTCAGGCATGTCACCCAGGAAAGCACAGTGGGTGCCACACATGTCTCTTGTACCCCATTGAATTTCTCTTCTGAAGCCAATCTAATTAAATAAGCCTCTTACATAGTGAGGAAATGCAGGGAGGATGTCTCCAAAATGGTAAATGAGGAGGTTTAATCAAAATATTAAATTGGCAGTACAAATAAAACAATGAGCATCTTTTCACAGGAAATTCGGAGATTTTCGGAAAGCCACAGCGAGCCCAAGAGACTCCCCTATCAAGAGCCAGTTTCCCAGGCAAGGAGATATCACTAAGACTTCCTAACTCCCAGACCATGTAAGAGCCTACAGCATCTTCTCACCATTTACTGTGCTAAAAAACAGCCTCTCAAGAAGGCAGCATTTGCTCTTGATGCATTATCTTTCATTTCTGGTATAACAATTTCTTGTGCCCTCTCTTCCATATGACTTGGTTGTGTGGCCATATCCTTGAGATGTGCTAGTGGAATTTGAGACTCATCCCACGAAAGCAAAACCCTATCAGTGGAAGGCAGGTGCACACGAAAGCAGAGGAGAAATGCTCACACTGTAACCAAAGAGTTTTATCAGCCTGAAGAGAAGCAAAAGCATCCCTAATAGTCTGAGGCACCTCTAACATGCTCACAGCAACACCTGACCACTTCACAGCACCAAGATCAGCAGTGCTGCTACTGCACTGAGGGGCTGAAAGGACTTTTCCAGGCTCGTCCAGAAATCCTAAAGAGGAACTAGAGAACCAACCCTGGCTCTTCCTGTAGGGAAACACCCTCCCTTGCTCCATGCTGCTCTCCTACTATGTAAAAGTTTTCTCTCTGCCTCATCCTACCTTCTCAACTTTATAAACATAAAACACTGCACATGCAATTTACCTTTGAAATTAATACCTTCACTTTTTCTACACTATTTATGTACATACATTAGAATCACATTTCCCTGAAACTAGGAAAGCTCTCTCTTGCCATGGCCACCTGATGTCCCAGATGATTTCACCACTTAACACACAACTTTGCTACATGCCAGCACAGAGCTGCTGGGCTCAGCCTCAGACACTGCTCAGGATGAGGCACTGCAGGAAAAGGTGTTTTATGTTTAGATGGCAACCTCTGAACAGGTGCCGGCTAACTCACACCAGGCACTGAGCAGTTACAGTCCACAATGATGCTGCATCCGCCAATGCTATAAACTTGCAGACAGGATTTACTCAAGAACAAATAAAACCCCCCCACAAAACAAAAACAACAACAACTAAAAAGAAAGTGAGCTGAATACATGGCATATTTTACAACACTTTGGAAGAAAGGGGGAGATAATAAATCTGGGAGCCAGTAGCCACAGCAACAAATTGCATTTCTCCTCTGGAAGGCTTTTCCCTTCCCATCAACAGCAATTACTGGGCACCTTAGGGTAATACAGCAAAGTTTATGTTGCTTCTGTGGCAAAGTTCTTTTCACAACGCTAATTTATTCCACATCTGCAAGGTGCTGATTCACTGCAGTGCGTTACTGGGGGTCTGACCATGACAGCCACTGAAAACACAAAGAGAAAAGCCCTGGACGGAACTCATCCTGCTCTGTTGGTTGGAGATTTTTCTACCAATTAAAGCCCAGCACACTGAGCTTGGGAGAGAGATGCCTTCCATGACTCCAAGGAATGGGGGAAAGGAAGCAAAGATAAAAGTGTTTGGGGGCTGCAATTGGGGTGAAAGGAAATGTAGGCTCATAACTGTCAGTCTCAGTAAAGGCTGAGAAACCTCCTATGTGCTGCTTGGAAAACTAATAGTGAGGGAATAGGTGTGCTTCCTTCTGTTGCTCAAGGGCTGCCTCCAAACCACTCCAGATTCTCTCTGCAGTGCCACAGGGGTCAGGAATCTAGTTTCCACAGTTTTCATCCAAAGGTACTCTGTAAAGAAGTAAGGTTGATGTGTTTTCAAAACATCTGAGTGAATAGATCACTCATCACCCACTCCACACATTGGAAGACCAGTCCAGCACTGGGCAAAGTATAGCACGTATTGCTCTGTCCTGGGCTGTGTAAAACCACTGAAGCATCTCCCACACACACTTGGCAAAGGGATTTTAAGCAGAAGGTAACGCAGAAGGACAGAGCAAGGACCGAAACAGGCATGGCAGGACAGACCCTCCCAGCTCCAACACAACCCAGCAGCTGTCACTGTTGGATTTTAACCACATGTACTTTTGCCATCTCTTAGGCCCTCAAGATTTTCTGTTTCCAAGGCCTGACCTCCAGGTGCCAAGCTCCCAGCTAGACCCTCCAGTGTGACAGCACGCTGCATGCAGGAGCATCCATCCAGCTGTGGGAAAAGCAGAAGGAAATCCTGCTGCACAAAAAGGAGATTTATCACCCCTAAAACAAAGTGCCTCCAAGCCAGCACAGCCTCCAGCACACACTCAGCAGGCAGGGTCAGCTCTGCAGGCTGCAAGGAAGGCACTGCCTGTCCTAATGAGAAGGCAGCAGTGGTGGAAAGAGCCATCTCCACACCACAGTTAATAATTAGAGTTGACAGAAGGGATTTGTCTAGTTTTCTAAATATTTTGCAGCAAAGCTGAGAGTTCATCTCTGTGAACCAGGAGATGAATTCCAAGCAGGGGGAAGACCTTTTTGCTCATATTCAGCAGCAATCATGTCCTGTCAGTAGCTACAGCGAGTATGAGACAGGCAGGGGCTGGATGATACACCAGGACACCTAACAGTCCCTGTGACAGCTTCATGTGCTGCTTTCCTTTCCTTAAACACATTCTTATGACTAACTGTGAATTCTGTGCAGCACCTATTTCATCCTCCCTCAATCTCAGAACATGTGGGGAGCTGAAAGTGTCCCATTCATCCCTGTCCAGATATGCCACTTGCTCCCCTACCCATGTAGGGCAGATCCTCTGGAGGTACCTTGTCTCCTTGCTGGCAGTGCACACACTGGGTCCATCAAGCACAAGCTTCCTTAGCCCTCAAAACCATCCTCCTTTAGCCAGGACTACCAGAATGAATCTCTCATTTCTGCTGATTTTATTGTAATGGCTTGTTTTCATGTTAAATTTGTCCAGTGTTGTGGCTTCCCCTGGAAAAAAAAATGTAACACTAACCTCTATTAGAGTCCTGGAAATACACCCAACCTGCCAAGCTAAAGCATAAAGGCAAATACAGAAGCCTCTTCCCCATCTGAACAGTCTCTCCAAGCTACATGCATCCAAGCAACATTTTTATGCCAAAGTAGTTCACTACCTTTGTGTCCAAAATTGCCTAGCCTGCTTTAATCCAGTCCCAAAACACCCTGCCCCTGCTGCTGCTGAAATTAATAGATGTTTTTACCTTTCCATTCAGTGGGATGAAAATTGAGCCCTAAGAAAGGCGGACAGTCACACTGCAGTCCATATTCACACAGGGAATACTGCGAGCAGGATTTAAAAGGACCTTCCATTTATCTTTGTACTGCCTGTGCTCCATCTGCATATAATTGCTCGTGTCTACAGAGGCTGCAATGCTCGTCAAAGGCTGTATTCTTCCCCACACTGGCTCTCCCTTTCAGCTGGCAGCAAATTCTCATTGCTTTACAATCCATACACAGTCATTTAGCATTTAATAATTCAAATTGTAACATGGTATTTGATGGAAAATAGTCATTATGGATTTATAACACAATGCAGGTAGCTGAAGTACACAGATTTTGGCATTTCAGGGAATGGGTGCTATTTTCAAACAGAGTTAATCCTATAACAAAAAAAAAACCCCACAATATTATCCATAATCTTTTCTTGCTGCATGTGTCTATAGGGTTTGGTTGATTCCCTCCCCCTTCTTTTTAATGCTCAAACCACTGAGTTATAGCAGAACATTTTTCTACACTATGAAGCTTATTTACATACTGTAAATAACTGTGAACACAATAAAATTGTGGTACAAATAACATGAAATAATGCCTCGATTTGCAGTTGTTTTACATCAGTATAGTTTATGGCAGTGTTTCCTGTAGACTTCAGAACAAACAAATAAATAAATAAAAAGACAAAGAGTAAAACTTCTCTACGAGCCACACCCCAGTGTGGCTTCTAACCCACTCACCAACTCTGAGGTTACTCATCACCTAAACAACATTAAAAATCAGAGAATACTTATGATCCCTTCCAGTACCTGAAGGGAGCCCACAAGAAAGGTGGAGAGGGACTATTTACAAGGGCCTGGAGTGGCAGGACAAGGGGGAATGGCTTCAAACTACAAGAGAGTAGGTTTAGATTAGATGTTAAGAGGAAGTTCTTTACTATAAGTGTGATGAAACACTGGCACAGGTTGCCCAGAGAAGCTGTGGCTGCCCCATCCATGCAAGTTTTCAAGACCAGGGTGGACAGGGCTTGGGGCAACCTGGGCTAGTGGAAGTTGCCCCTTCCACTTGGAACTGGATGGGATTTAAAGTCCCCTCCAATCCAACCCATTCTGTGACTGTGTGATTCCAAATCCCAGTCTGGACAGTGCAGTGCTGGGAGAAGACAATGACTGGGTTTCCATCCCACACCACACACAATCCAATGTCCCAAGAGCTCCACACTGCAGAAAGTTTGGTGAGAGTGGGCCTGCACTTGCACCAGTGGACCTTTCCCCACATCCCAGACTCCATGCACAATCTGGGACCAGTTTCTCCCTCTCTGTGTGCTCAGGTTCTCCAGCCATGCTGACTTTTGCACCTCCAACGTGTCCATTTGGATGGTTTCATTGGGTTGCCAACTGCAGAGCACCAGGTGCTTCCAGCCTTCACCCCAACTCTGATTCTATCAGATTTTTTATAACACTCCAGGTAAAAAGTCATAGAGGCTAATTGCTATCATCCACTTTTTAATTAATCTTAAATTGAAAAATCTTGGTGATAACTGTCCAAACTGCTCTATTTTTGTCATGAAGCCACAAGAAACCACAGAGAGTTGTCTTGTAAGCCTGGCTGACATCCAACCTGGCTTATACCCAAACATGACCTAACATTTCCCCTTCAATAACCCACTGCAAATCTGAGTTCTTATCATCCATCCTCTTCCTATTTGGAAGCCTTAAGTTGGCTCCTAGATTAGATTTCCCTGCCTGTTTTGGGTTTGTGATGAGAGGGGTATACCCAGTACCTACATGATGCTTTATTGAAAAACAAACAAAAAAATACACACACAAACACAAAAACCAAACAAAAAAAAACTACCAACACAACACAATAAGAACTCCTTTAGAAGAGTTTATGGAGATCATTTTGGGATATAGCCAGGATAGCCCGTGTATAATGGCAAATCTCATAGGGCACTACCTACCAACCCCAGAACTCAAACCAGTGTGTCTAACTCAGGTACTCCCTGGAACAAACAGGTCAGGAGAAAGTTTTCTCTACATTCTCTCTTCTTCTTGACACATCAGAGAGCCAGAACTGAGCCTTGATATGATGGAGTACAATTTTCTCCTGCCTTTAAGCACGCACTGAGATGTAAATAGTCGTTTCCAAGAGCTTAGAACCCAAGGGAAGCAGATAATAAGCAATTACTCTAACCAGACAGCACTGATGTCTAAAAATTAATTTCTGTGCTAGCATCCCACCCCTAAAGTTTTAAACTTCAAAGCAGACCATCTTATGAAAAAGATACACAGGTGTACAATTATGATTCCTAGACTTCTGTCTGCATCTGCTCTGCTGGGACACGTAACCTGCCCACTGGGAGCAGGGGCAGCCCAGCACAGCCCATCCCACACCCTCCCTGGGCACATGGCCCTTCAGACAAGAGCTGCTGCTCAAGTCTAAGGCACTGCACTGATCAAAGTAATGCTTATTATCACTACAGATTTCCTTTCTTATCTCTGCCAGCATTTACAAATCAATTTGCTTTTCAGAGGAGTGTTTTCCTCAAGACCTGCTCAAGCACCAAGCTGTCTAGCATCTTCAGAAACCACTGAAACGGGATAACAAAGCTATAAAAATGCCAGAAGAGTCAGGAACACAAACACAGGAGGCTGGTTCCTCCAAACAGTTCCTCTATTCACAACATTTATCTCAGGGGCAGTAATGTCAAAGCTGATACTGATGCTCAAGGGCTGCTGGTCCATGGGGACATGTTCCACCTTCATGGCTTCCCATTATGAAGAAACTTCCTCCCTTTTCAAATTCAGAGATGACACTGTTGCCGTGGATGCCCTCCTCCCCCCACAAAGCAGGACTCCTAGCCAGGTTGATATGGGGTAAGGCAAAAAGTAAAGGTCCTTTAATAACAGGCTACGTGCCCACAGGAATACAAGATGACATGCATGTGTCTAAGCTTTGATTTCCATAGCTTTTATAATATGATTCCTCCAATCACTACAGTCCACATGTCCCAGTTCCACCCCCTTAAATTGGGTCTGGGGGTCTCCGGGACCCTCCGTCTTCCTCTTCCTCTTCTTCTTCTGCACATAAAGGTCTCTTGGACGTCTTCCAGGTCTTTGGGTCACTCTGTTCTATGTTTATGTTAGCTTCTAATCTGGCACCTTGAGAGAGAGACTAAATACTGGTAAAACTTAGTGGCCTGTTCTTGGAACAGGGGTTAGAGATAGGGAGGAATCTTATACTGTAAGCTGCTCATTAGGTATTAACTCACTACAGACTACTACAGACTGCTGTGTTTCTAAAGTGTTTCTAAAATCTACAAAATGTGAAAAATCAAAAACTAGAGACCCCTTGGCAACAACACCCAAAAGGATGGTATCGAGTCCTAATGGCAAATGTTACCTCACAGAACCACAGAATGGTTTAGGTTGGAAAGGAACTGAAAGCCCATCCAGTTCCAAACACCTGCCATGGGCAGGGTCACCTTCCACAAGACTACATTGCTCCAAGCCCTGTCCAGCCTGGCCTTGAACACTGCCAGGCTTGCGGCATCCACCACTTCTCTGGACAACTTCCTTCCACTAATATTTCTCAGAAAAAAAAAAGAGCAGTTCTGGAATTTCACGCAGTATGAGATTGCAGGACTCTTTTCATTCTGTATAACCATTTCATTCTATATAACTATAAAGAATAATCAAAACAATTGAATTTGAAGAAACCATCTTTAACAGAAGCACTTTGGGTTTGCAGGACTATTGGTATTATTTATAAGAGATGATGCCATCATGGTCAGTCTTTCTTATATTTGAGATCCTCTGAGACATCTACAAATATGCCTAAACAATCATGTCAGGCACCCAGAGACACCTTTTATCATTTATTTCCAGTCATTCTCTGACAGTGAAGTACTGAAAATAAATATTAGGTATCTACATATGGATTTAGTGCCTACCTTCATAAGTGCTTACATTTGGGAACTTGTTCCACAATTACTGTGTCATCCTTAAAACAGAGAAGTTGAAAGCTGTCTGATTTGTAGAAATTCAGTGAATATACATCGATAAGTATCTATTAATTAGTGACATACTGGGGAAAAAAACCCCACACCAGATCCTCTCCCAAGGCCCACCCTGTTGTTCTCATGCCTGCTCCTTAACATTCACCATTGAGTGGTAACTGGAAACTGTATTAGCAGTAAATTTGAGCCCTGAGATCTCATATTTTATCTTCTGTCATTTGCCAAACATTCCCTTATATTTTTTTCCTGCAGCTCGGGATGTTCTTTGCCTTTCATTTCAATTAATGATGTCATAGTCAGTATATTCTCCTACAAACTATTAAATTAACTGCCACATTCTTCCTTCATTTTTTTTATTCACAGAAGGGAAGAAAAAATAACCCTGGAAAACTGATGCACTTAACTCTTCATGATTTCAAATAAAAGCCAGAAAAATGATTGTAATGTTTCAGCAGTCCCACCATTTAGCCAAAAAGCACACTGTACATCTTAGTTATGTCATGTTTTATCCCTCAGCCTGTGAAGATGCTGGAGAGTGATGCATCTAGGATCCAAAAAAAAAAATAATAAAAAAGAACTCCAAATGAGAAGAAACACCTCCACAAATAACCTTGTTCTTGTTCTTCCCCCTCCTTTTAAAAACAAAGGCACAACATAAGGAAATAAAAAATGCCATATGAAGCTTTTATTTCCAAGCCTGTGGAAGGAGTAGTTTGTCATCTTTAGCTCTGCCAGTTGGAACCCCTGTCACGTCCCTTCCCTTCCCTGTCGTGGGTGGCTGATTGACAGGGGGCTCTCCGCATTCTGGCCACGTGGAAGGCAGGTCAAACCTGCCCCAGACAAACAGGCTGGGGGAAATTTCCCCTCAAACCCCTCCATGTTAAATATTTACAGATCTCTTTTCTCACTATTGGACCACCAAGGACAGAAGATTGTCTACCAGGCGAGTCAAACTTTCCATCACCTCTTTTCCAGCTACTTTTTCCTCCCTCTTCCGAGCAGCAGTTCCTACTCTCCCCTTCATCCCCCTTTCCTGGTCCCTCTATTTCCCTGGGTTTCCTACAGCTTTCTCCCCATAATTTCACGTATCAAATTCGTCATTCTGCATCATCCTTTCCACCTCCCCCTCTACCACCTTTTGTTCATTTGGTTAGAGGAACACTTCGGGTTTAAAATAAATAAATATAATATAAAGAAATAACAAAATAAATGCCAACAGTTAAACAAATTCCTTGGAAGAAGCAATGGTAAAGGGGTTGCTGCCAATAACAACTGCTGAAAATCTGTACCAGCATTTTCCTGGGCATTCCTTACTGATGGGGAGCTACATCCATTAATCCCAAGGTTGAACTCAAACCAAGAGATGTCTCTGCTCCTTCTCTTCAGGCCTCCCATGTCTAGGAAGGAAAACCAAACATTATATGTGGGCTAATCTGAATCCAGGAATTATGGAAATTCAAGTGCAGGAAGTTCAAGAAGGGTTTGGTCAACATCCTCAAGTACATGATGGGATTCTTGGGATGTCCTGAACAGCACCAAGAATTGAACTCAGTGGTTCTGGTGGGTTCCTTGCAACTCAGCATACTCTGTGATTCTATGAAATCTCAGTTTCCAGTACCCAAGGCTGCAGGGAGTAGTTTTAACAATCATCCCTGAGGACTCCAGACAGAGATACAAAACCATGAATGCACAGGTTTAGGTGCACCTGGCTTGACTTCTGCAATGTTGTGGGCAGGCAGCAGCAGAGGCTCTGGGCACAACATTCTGCACCTTGGCCAGGGAAGTTCCACACATCACCAGGCTTGTTTCAATTACAACTCCTTTCAACTCTGTGTTTGTTTTAAGTAAAATCACCTCTCAGTCTATCACAGATGCTTCATGGCTGTACACTCATTAGTTCTCCTGCTTCATTAGTTCTCCTGCTTTAAGGGCCATCACTCATGAGCTGGGTTGTTCTCTGCACTCAGAAATGGCAGGAAGGGCTGTGAATCACTCCAGCACTGTTACCCCTCACAGTGACAGAGTTATGGGACAGGAGCACAGAGCCAACCTTTCCTGCAGCTCACACAGTGGAATTTGTTGCTGCCTGGGTGTTGTCACCACTTGGGTCATGCACAGAGAAGGAACAGAAACAGCAGCAGAGAGTACATTCCTCCAGAAGTCCCTTTGTAATGAAGACACCCCTGGTGTCCCATGGCACCCTGCCATGTTCTCCAGAAGCACCACCTCCATGAGGTGGCACTGCTAAGGGAGGCTGTCACAACACATTCCAGTGAACATTAGCAAATATTTTTCCCGGAGCTGGCAGATTTATTATGTATTAAAGTATTTTTTAATTATGCCCCTCTCACAGCCCCACTATTGGCACAAGAGCCTCTGTTGTCCTCTTGTGCCTGCAACAGAAGCACTGGGATCAGAAAGACCTTTCAGGTCATTGAGTCCTATCATCTTCTATTGCAGACAAACACATTATACAAACCATTTAATAAATGTGATCAATCCTGTCTGTAAAAACTCATTAGGTTAATGTGGTGCTATTTTTATTAAAGCTCAGAGAACTTGCGTTCAATGGCAATCACACCATTTAAACATGAAACAACTCTAAAATGAAAGAAGCCAGAGCTTGATGTCAACAGAAATTCACAGCCCCAAACCTCATCTCTCAAAGTCAGGTTGACTTTTTGGTTCTGCAATTACACCCCCAACTTTTCTCAACAGTGATGGAAGTTCCGCACTCTCAGAGGATTTAGATCTGCTCCTGAGTGAGGGATTTACATCCACATCTCAGTTTGTTCTCGGGGCGGTCCCGTGGCGTAGTGGAGAGCACTCCCGTCTCCGATCCGAAGGTCGCGAGTTCGAGTCTCAGTGTATGGACCGCCCCCGGCAGTTCAACCCTCCCTGCCATCCGATCCCGTCAGATCTCGGATGCGAAGCAGGGTCAGCCCCGGTTAGTACCGGGTGCTGTAGTCAGTTCTAAGGACTTCACTGTCACTGTCCAAGCTTGCTCGGCCGTGGCAAATGAACCTCAGGACTTAAACGGTGGGGCCACTTCTGCGCACGCTGAGCCTCACCTAAAAAATCCACTGTGCAGGCTCGGAGGGCACAACCCAGGTGGGGTGAGCCCTTCCCAAATCTTCGTTCGCGAAGATTGGCCATTATTACTATCAGCTTGTTCTGCACAGACTCCCCTAAAGCCTACAAAACTCAGCTGGGAGGCATTACCACCACATCCCCACTCCAGAACTCAAAATGAAACAACATTGTCCCCACCCAGGTCAAGTACCCAAGGTGTTTGGCTCCATGTAATATGTTACATGAGAAAAATAATTAAAAAATAGCTCTCAGTGTAACATGTTACAAGAGAAGAACAGTTTAAAAATAGCTCTCTGTAATGTGTTACATGAGGAAAAATAGTTAAAAAAATAGCTATAACCTTCATCCTTTTAAGATTTATGGATAAACTGCAAGTAAGCTAATTCAATCAACAAAGCATCCTTTGTGGCAAAGTGTCTTTAGGGGCTAGTTAAATTCTTGCTCACACCATGGGAATTTCACCTCTATCTAAACACTATGAAAGGAGTCATCCAGGTGGAGATGAGTTAAGAGCCTCAACAAAGAACACTGAATGAAGCAAATGGAGATGGATTTTTTTTCCTGCCTGTGAGCACTTCATTTAATAAACTGGTGTATATGATAAATCAATTATCATTGAGAATTCAGACTCTCTGCTGATTTCCAGCAGCAAAAAACAAAACACAGAATAGTTTGGGTTGTAAGGGACATTTTGAAGCTCATTTTGAAGTCCAACCCCCCTGGCTGAAGTAAGCAGGTACATCTTCAACTAGATCTGGTTGTCCAGAGCCCCATCCTAGAAAGCAGAAGACACCAAACAACTCTCTGAGCACCCGACAGAAAACAAGCAGAACTAGCATTTATCTGAATTTTTTCAATTTATTTTCAACAATAATTTCTATTTTCATCAGCATGGACTTCTAGTAAGGCTGTTTCCATATTCTGTTAACCTCTCTAAAAACCTCCATGCTCAGCAGCCTGGTGACTGTCACACACATTGCACAGCCAGGAAAACAAAAGGCCATAGTTTAAATAAAGTTGGTGCTGAGTCCTCATTAGTGAGGTGTTGGCAGGACTTTATTAATGGCAGTAATTAGTAGGAAAAAAGTTCAATGGTGGCAGTGGAAAATTTCACCACTGAAATATTCATTGTTATCGACTCCTGCAGCTCCACAGTGCAAGTTATCTTATCAGCTCCCTTTGGGCCAACCCCTTGGGTCAGCTCTGAGGGCACTGGTGAAGGTGAAAGGCTGTAAATGTTAAATTTCTTTCAGAAGTCATCAGAATTATGTGCTAAGACAAATGACCAGCCTTCAATTCCCTGAGCATGCCCTCCGGTTATCCCCAGCATCAGGGTGATCTGAGCATGGCTAACATGTTGCTCCTTACTTTGGCCTCTTAATTCACAAACAGCAGTAACACAGTAAGGAAGACCAAGAGAAAAACAAAGCACTGGTTATAAAAGCAGTGCCTAAATACACAGAGAGGAGAGGCCCATAAAGTGCTCTGCAATTGTCTAATTAATTAAGATCATCAGAGAAACCTGAGAAGTTTTGTAGCAAAGGATCTTTAAACAGAGTGGGAAAATTAAAAAAAATCCTGGGCAAAATTCTCAGTAAGTTCTGTCTCCATTTGTACCCACAAATGCAAACCCACCCATTCAACTTTGAGACAATTAGGTCTAGATTATCAGAGCAATCTGAATGTCTAAATTTGCTGAAGTCCTGGTGAACAAGAACCCTTGAGCTGTGCTCCCACAGAACTCACTTTTACCTTGGCCCAGCTGTAGGAGACAAAGGCAGCTCAGAGACACCGTGGTTTGGTGTAATAATTTGGGTTTTAGTTAGGCTGGTGTGCAACAGAAGGAATTCTACCTGAAATCCTTTGCAGTGAGTATGTCAGTTGGCCCATACCCTGATACATGTCACACACATTAAACCCACAACCTCTATCATAGTCAATGCACAGGCACTCCAGATATGTGCATTGAAAGTGAAATATCTGCTCTTATCCCACCTACCCTGGCCTTCTGGGCACCTGCAGCTTCTTCTTTGAAGCACATTCTCACTCAAACCCACCCAACCTACACAAGTAAGGCCAAGGACAAAACCCAGCAGTTACAGCACAGTGGTATTTATCATCTCTAGATTTTTCTTTAAAAAAAAGCCCCCAAATGTCTCAGCTGACACTAATTCTTCTATCAACATGAAATCAGATGGATCCATGCCAAATTCTGTCAGCTGAAGGACCTTAGAATTAAATTCTACTGGCCCAAAGCATTTTTGAGATAAGATCTGTAGTTTTCAAAAGCAAACCAAGTCCTCTGTGGTCTTTTTTTTTTCTCCTACCTAAGAACCTGGGATAGTGCTTTACTGTGTCCTAGTGGTGCTGTATATCATAACACAAAAGCTGTTAAGTGCTGGAAGAGCTTTAGGCTGGAGGGGGAAAGCATAAACCTACAGAGTGTTTTATTGCTCAAAGTAAATGGCAGTCTTAGTGCAGCCCTAGTAAAGAGAGGCTGAACAGATCTGACCTTTCCATAGTCCTGTAACTTTTACTAAGTACACTACCCTAAAGCCAGCCAGCAGGGAAAAAGCCAGGTGATGGATATACTGCTGCAGCAAAGAGTGGTCAGCTCCAGAAAGATGGCACTGATTAGAAAAGGCCAGTGTAGGGCTCTTTATAAATAGCTGCAGAAATGCTGCTCTTACAAAACGTGTTGCTGGGTTTTGGTTTGTTTTTTTTTTTTTTTAAAAAAAAGCCTTCATAAAAAACAAGAAGGCATTGGGTGAGATCATTCCATTCCTGGAGTTGACATATTTCCACAAATTTAGCTGATTCTACACTTCACCCTTTTAAAGTGTCCATATGTGTGAAAGGATTTAAGACAAAGCAACTCCATTTCCCATCCCATTAGCTGTCCTGCAATACCTCTCTATTTGTTGTTCTGTTTGCAATAGATTTTCACCTCCATGGTGCATAATCTGTTCTCATTTGTACCTCTGCCTTCACCTCTGCTGAATTTTTTAGGTTGTAATAGCTTGGCTTTTTGCTGCAAGGTTAGTTTAACTGAAATGTGAAAAATGGGAGAGGTTGGAAATCCACACAGTTCTAGCAAATGGAAAAAAGAGCTTTCCCACTGTCACCTGGGCTGGCAAAGCTCTGCTCCCTGCCTGGCATTAGGCATGCAGAGCACTGCCAGCCAGCAAAGCTCCCGAGACACCATCTGTGCACATAATAAAGAGCGGTGGGACTTTTGTAACATAAATGATTGAATTTGCTTTCTCTTTCCCTTGCAGTGGGAGTATGCCAGCTATTAAGTGCCATAAGAACTTGCCAGACTACCTCTGAATATAAAATTTATCTTCTCTGATTCATGCCCTCTCCCACCTCTGCAAGTAAAGCTGGTGCTGCTGCAGGAAATGTTGTTATTTTGCCTGGGCAAAACTAAGTTTACCTGCCTGCCACATCCACCTAAACCAGGAATGTAGTTGTGAACTACAGGAAGTCTGAACTGCTTTGAGGACTTGCCTTATTCTTCCTTGACAGTGGGACAAACCTAAAGTGACCACTGGGCCTGAACACCTCTCAGAAACCTGTTACATTTTAGTACCAAAATCGAGATGGTTGATAGGCAGCACCATTCATCTCTCTCATGTTATGAGCTCCTGACCCTTGGTTTACTGCAGCACTTGTCTGTCACTTCTCAAATAAGAGGAGAACTCCAGATTTCCAACATTTGACTGTATTTTTCTTCTCTAAATAAATAAACTGTATTTGTCGGCCACATGCATCACCCTCAGGACCAGAAGCACTGCCCAGTAAGTGACCCTTATCAGCCCTGCTTTGGATTAAAATGACAGATTTTCTGCAAGGTCAGAGTTTTATATCTGGAGTGCCTATATCAGGTTAGAGGGGTTTGAAACAGCCCAAATGAGTTGGGTGTTTCAGAAAACAAGAGAAAACAAACAAAATCATCCCTATGTCAAAAAGAAAACCAAACCAGACAGTGATGCTTTTACTGGGAACATGAGAGCATCTCATCTTGCAGGCGAGGACATGAAGTGCTAACAGGGAGCTGTTAAACATGGCTTTGCAATTAAAGATGGTCTTCACAGGTATGTGCACAAGGCAAAAATACAAAACACTTTAATTCTGGCCTCTTCCTAACTCTGTTATGCTCGACTTTTTGCTCTCCTGTTCCCTTGGCTGTGTTGTTCATGTGGTTATATAAACAAAACACAACCCAATTACGCCCAGGCAAGTCTTTCAAATTTTATAGGGCTGTGGGATGTATGTAGTGGGAAAACTTAGGCTGTACAAATTGAGCAACAAACAAAGGCAGCAGGAGAAGCAGCAGCAACTGCAGGGTAGAGGCAGCCCTTGGCAGTGCCACTTGTGGGAGCTCTGAGGGCCCACCAAGCCCAGGGCTGCAACCTCAGCAGGCATGGGGTGTGAGAAGGGAATAATGTGCTGAGTACACAAGATGTTACATTGAATATAGAATTATAGAATCATAGAATTTTTTAGGTTGGAAAACACTTTTAAGAACATCCCCTCATTAGAAATATCAAAATGCAAAAATATAAAAATATAAAGGACAGGAACCCATCCCAGAGCCTCTGAGTGGACAAGGCATTTGAATTGTGCTTAAGCAGGTCCATGGGAAGGAGAACGGAGATGCAGCATCAGCTTTCCATGCACATGGCATCCACAATCCACCTCCAGGCCAGCATTAACTCTCAGGGTAAAGATGAGCTGACAAACACGTCAGTAGAGGCAAAAACCACGAGGAGAAGTAGAAGTATGTCATCAAAGGAGCTTTGGGATGACACCCTGTGCTCCCAGAAAGAATTTTAAATCCAGTATGTTAATGACCAACAAACTTGGTATGAATAAGCAAACCCTGCACTAACAGAGGCTTCTTCCTATCCTGTGGTCCCTGAGGCTGGAGCAGGAGATGAGAGGACTTGCTGCCAGCTGGGACCATTCAGTGGCTGCCTGCATGGCCCCAGCAGCATGCACAGATGTGCCATGGCTGCCCCAGGCTCCAGCATGAGAGCTGAAAGAACAGGACTGATGTGGCCACGGGTTGTACAGCAACAGCACTTTGTGCAGCTGGTGCTGTCCCTGGTTTGTGATAAATCATCTGAATTGTGAACTCCTTTCTGTCTTCAGGAGAGGAAGGCAACGGGAAGCAAAGACAGAGGGAGAAGGAATATCAACCCAAATTTTTGGCGGCTCATGAACTTCTAAGTGGTTTGCTCTAAGGACAGCTTGAGACAGTTCAGGCTGACACCACAGTGAAGGACAGGACAACTGGCCTATACCAAAGCCTAATGATTTTCTTCATCACAGATCTGCACAGCTGGAATTTTCCAACCTGGCCATTGAGATGGAGACCATCCCCCAGGTGTACCAGGAGAGTGCAGCCCAGGGTACCCATGGCTATATGCAAAAAATTAGGGGTAGAAAAACTGCAGTGGCTGCCTGCTCTGAAGTGTTGACAAGATCTCCAGCTCGCAGGAGGAGCAAAGTCTTGAGTAGGCAGAGAAGGCAAAGTGCACTTCAAAACCTGCCCAGTTTTGTATGATGTGGGTACTGACAGGTGAGAAAACATTCACTTAGAGAACGTAATGAGGGTCACAGGAGATCAAAGCCTCACTTGGGATTCAAGGCAGTCTCACCAAGCCCTGCCCAACTAAATCCTACTCTTGTTTCAAAGATTGTCTGTCCAGCCAAGAGCCAAGAAATGCCTTTTTTTTCCTGTGCTTGTCCAAAAAACAGTTGCACTGTGGTCATAACTGATATAAATGCTTCAACCAGTCTACTTGCAGGACCATGGGAAAATATTCCCTTTTTCCTTCTGCAAGCAGACCACCACTTCTCCCCTTCTCCCTCCCACAGCAATCTCTGTGCTTGGTAAATCCAGCTCTGCACAGGACCCAAAAGGCAGGCCTGATTATGCTGCAAATAAAGATTTAAATCCACAGGGAAAGATTTCTAAAATGCAAACAAAAAAGGCTACTTTGGCTCCTGTTAAGCCTCAACGAAGAGCATTTGCACTCCTGTACACGCTGGCAAATGCACTTTCCTTGCAATGTCTCTGCTTGTGTCCCTTCTACCCTTCTCCTGCCCACTGCCAGTCCTGACTGACAATTTTTGTGCTTACTTCATTACTGCATCCCCAGAGAGTGAGGCAGCAGTGAGAGGAAAGGAAGAATGAGAAAAGGGAAAAAATAATTACAACAGGATTTCATTGACAAGCAGAAAAAAGGAGATGTCCCTCTGGGTTTGATCAATAATGCAGCACTTGTTATCTTGATCTCCTTAATAAACCACAAGCAACCCAGATATATTTCTATCTGTGAATCAATGCTTTCCAATGTTTCTATCACAATACAGCCAGTACATGCAACCACACAAAAATAAAATGAAATGGGCTGGTTTATTGATTGTCCAAACAAGAAGCCTTGTCGTTTGCATAGATCATCAGCAGAGAAGTGCTGCCTGCTTTGCCTCTGTTTAATTACTTTTGCTTTGTTTTAGCCTTTCTCTTCCCCACTGGGGCCACGTGCATTACTAGGCAACCCCCATGTCATAGCAATGGCTAAATCCTTCCAGTTTAACCCCAAAGACATTGGCTAAACCTGCCACCACACCAACTTCCTTACCTATGGAAGCACTTCTGAGCACTGCTTTTATTTCTCAGAGGTGTCAGAGGTGTTGCTGCACTTCACAGGAGGCAGAACTGGCCCAGAGTTCCTTGCCCTGGAGAAAGTTTAATTACACAGCTAATTATGGGGCTGAGTTCACCTCCTTTCACCTCCTTTTTGTTCCTGCCCTGGAGCCTGCCTGCAAAGTTCACCCTCCTTGACCCTCTGCTGTGCAGGTTCTGACCCCCCACCCCAAACCATGCCCCACAGCAGTAATTGCTGGGCTGGGGTCAGGCTGCAGGTTCCTCCCAAGATGACCCAGAGAGCAGCTCTGTGAAGCTATGCTGAGCCTCACAGCAGCTGACCCGTGAATAAAATGCTCAAAGGCATTTTGTGTTTGGGTATTTTCAGCTCCTGATGTTCCTGGTACAATGGCACAGATGCAGAAAGGAGTCTTTGGAGGGCCTGGCCTCAGAGAAGCTCCCCAGACTTGTCTGCTGCACCCCTGGGTTAACCACACAACAGAGATAAGGACCCCCACCCCACACACACAGTGCCAGGTTACCCTCAGACATCACCCATGGCCACCCAAGGAATGCTTTGATCACCTGAGATTAAATTCCAGTGTCTTTTCTTTTGCTCTTTCAATTTTCAGTAATACCTTGAGCCTTCTGTGAAGATTTTCCTTCTGCAAAGGAAATTTAAGAATAAACTCAGAAAATCCTTCAAGATTCGACCAATGAGGAAATTACTAATTTTTGGACTTTGAGACTGTCTGGTGACAGCAGCAAACACAGAAGGAGCAAGGTGACATCTCATTGTCTATCAGTGCAGACACTGGGCTGATAACGTTTCCTGTGGGTCTGGTGGATCCATGCTGCAGCCTGCATTGATCAAATGAAGGTCCTAAAGTAATTCCCCACCTTTCTTAGGCATTTACCATAGATATTACTAAGGTTTGAGAAGACAGCCCCTGAATGTATGTAGATGAGCCCTTCTTCCCACTGAGACAGCATAAAATCCTTCAAGAAAAAATGTAATTAAGTTAGACTTGTGAATGATAATGAGTTTCTATTACACCCCGCTGAGAGTAGCGGCAACATCTGAAAACTATTTTCCGCTGTCTACAACCAAGCAATAGCTCTTTTATTAGAAACAGGGGTGGAGCTGATGAGATGGACTGTTGGCAGCTCCAAACTTCCTTCAAGACCAAAGCCCTGTTGAAGATGGTGCTGTGGATTAAAGCTCTGGCTCTGCATATGTTTAGAAGAGGCAGTAAACAACTCTTCCCAATTCAAGCCACTCCTGATTTTCTCAAGCTCTGTCATAACCTCCCTTTTTCTTTTTCTTTTCCAGATTGGACTCCTTGGCCCCTCTGCTGTTGATCCCTGGTGAAAAGCCTCTCTGTGCCTCCTGCCCAGCCTCGCAGGACATCCCAGAGCAGGGAGTCAGGTGGTGGTTTGCTCAGTGCCGTCTGCTTCGTTCTCTGTTTATTCCTTGATAACTCCTCACACAGAGTTCACCTATTTATTAATTTACCAAGCTTAAGTTTTCACAGGGACACTCTGCCGTAAGTCCAACATCCCATTCCTCAGGTCTCTAGTGAGGTCAAGGACCATCAGAGTATATATAGGTATATATTGTATGTGTACACATACAGGTACCACTGTGCTTTCTTTCCCCCCAAAGTGCATCACTTATATTCAACTACGTTGCATCTCATCAGGTGCTGTTTTACCACTCACTACTATAAGGTCTTTACACTCAGCCTTTGTTCACTTTGGGAGTTGGGATTTTTTTAAGAATGAAAAAGGGAAAACACAAACAATCAGCTGGTCCCTGCAATGCAGGAGAGGGGAGGTTTTTTCTACATAAAAATAACAGTTTTATCTCGGACCCCAAAGACACCAGGATGAAAACTACTTGTGAATTTTATCCAAGAGAGTTCATTGCCTTAATCCTGGATAATCCATATCTAATCCTTTTTATAATCTTACTCATCTACTTGCCTCAATAGTTTTCCACAGCAGGGAGTTTTCAGTTTTCATTTCATAAAAGGAATATTTTCCTCTTCCTGCTTTGCAATCACTTTTACCATCATAGAGGTTTCCCTTTTGCAAGGCTTCTTCATCCAAACCAAAACCATATTTTTTCTTTTTGGTGCCATGCCTTGTTAATGACTGAAAAGTTGTTTTGTTTCCCAACAGGACTTGCAATCCAGGTTGCTAATATCTGTTACCAGGTGTATTTTGGACTCAGGAACAGTCACAGAGCCCTAAAACCCCCAAGTGCTTAACAAATTCTAAGCAGAGTAGATATACATTCATTATTGAACAGAATATATTTTATCAGAAGATAAGCAGCCCTCAGTAGCCTAGAATAATGCTAAACCAGCATTTTTCAGGGCTGGTCATGTTGTGGAGAGACAAGAATTCCTGTATTCTAGAAGGGGCCATATGGGACAACAACCTGTTCCAGCTGCCTTTTCCAAGATCTGGTACAAAACAAGCATCCTGAAGACTTTCTAGGATACTCAGACTTAGATTTGGTCTCTGCCAGGCAGTCTGGACTGTCTGCCCAGCCTGTCAGGGAGCCCATCTGCCATTCAGGACCTTCCACAGTGAGGATGCTGCAGTCTGGGGGACTGCAGGAGGTGTGGGCAGGAGGCAGGAAGGGACAGAGCTCTGCCCCCTGCTCAGTGCTGTGTGGGCCAGGGGCAGGAAGACGAGACAAATCACATGCATGGGACCTGAGAGCATTAGTTTTCAGGTCACAGCACTCACTGGTGTAGCAGACGTGTTGATTTCTGGCTTAAGAATCTGCTTGAATTATCTCTATTGTGTGTGAGGAAACAAGACAGATGTGCATTTTCCTTTTTGTGTGTGTGTGAATGATTAAAAAAGGCTACACGGAAAATGTAGCTGCTACGTATCATTGCTTTCTCATCCTGACAGAAACAAATCAGCCAGCCTTCAAACTTTAGTTAACCACTCAGGGTGAAGGGGACACAGCACCTCCTTGTGAAGTAAATAATGTGACTCTGGTTCAAGGCAAGTATAACACACACAGCACAAACCACAGTATTGAACTGGATAATCTATTTGTGATCAAAGTTCTGGAAGCAAATCCACACTCTACAAATAACATGACAAAAGCGAACTGCAAACCCCGTATCAAGACAGATAATAACTAAGAGAAATAGGCAAATGTGTCACCAGGATTCAAATGATGTGGGCTTTTTTCTTAGGAATCCTACAAATTGCAACCCTTAGTAATCACTGAAGAAATCCTACTTTTCATTAAGCTGGAGCATCCTCACTTGAAATTCAAACCTCAGTGCTCGCTCCCCAGCTCCTGGTTTTATTACGAATTTCAGAACAAACTCTTTCACCTCCTAACCCTGCATGCAATTTCCAAACCACAGGCCAATTACACATCACTAACGAACGTGGTTAGCACCACCCCGCACAGTGATGATGGCTTGTGCTAATGAAGGATCTGCTCCTCACAGGGATACTGGGGAGCAAGAAGATGAGCCCCCCTCTTCTCACCCACCAGCCACACTATCTGTGAAAATCCCTGAAGTTTTTTCAAGTTGCTGGTAATACAAGCAGTGCTAAATCTTAAATACAAGCAGATCACTTCCAGCTGCTCCTTGTCTAATTTCTGTTGTCATCTGACACTGTTCATTTAGAGTATATCAATCTAACTTGGGAATATTTGAAATATTAATTAGGCAACATCCTCAGCTCGTTATCACGGGTGCATTGAGAAGGATGAATGCCTGTTTATAGGTATCCAAACTGCTGTGCAGAACAAATAATCACTGTTCCTTGCTTAGGGAATGTCTGAGCAGAACTACTCAAACCAGCTCTAACTGAGCCAGCCTGGATACTGTCCTGCCACCATAAGGAGCTTGGGGAGACATAAGATATACCAGAACCTTGTACAGCCCCACTTTAAGCTGTGCTGGCACAACCAGGCTGACCCACACTGCAGTTTCCCTTGGTTTTATTCATACAACTCAAGGAATCATTTACGTTGGGAGAGCCCTGTAATATATCCTCAAGTCCAACCATTAACCCAGCACCACCATGCTCGCTGCTAAACTGTGTCCCCAAGTGTCACAACCATGATATTTTTGAACACTTCTGGGGTGATGAATCCACCACTTCCCTGGGCAGTCTATTCCAATGCCTGACCACACTTTCAGTGAAGAACTTTTCCCTAGTAGCTAACCTAATTTGAGTCCATCTGAACCTGCCTGTGCTCAGCCATTATCAATGATAATTGATAAACATCAATATTATCACATAAATGAGAAAACTGGGGCTTGGTTTCTGCAAAGTACAGCTCATGTGGCAGCACATGGAGCTACTTCTCTCTTGTGCACCTCCTGTCAGCCTGTATGCCCCAGAGGGGTTTCTTGATTTTGATTTTTGGGGAGGGGTATCATATTTTGGGGGGAGAAGAGGAGCCAGAGAGACCAGACCTACTCTGCTGCATCACAGCTCTGCAGCTCTGCTCAAACACACCACAAAACACCAGCGTGGTGAGATGCAGGATTCAGCCCCTCCTGCCTCTTCCCTGATGAGGCAGAATTGAGGAGCCAGTCAATGAACACACACAAAATTGAACACACATGCACTAAAGCTGTCATTTAAATGCCTGGAAAATAGCCTAATTTCTGCGTACTCTGGCTGCCTAATGCTGAGATGCTGGAGGAAGATGGGCCAGTGACTGACAAAGTGAGCCATTAACTCCATCAAGCAGATGGAGAATGGCATAATTATGAAAATAATAACAGTGATTGGCTGAGATATGACAAAAAGCGTTGTAGGAATTATTTACGTTTAGGGTTGTTGGTGCCTAATTTATTCTAATGTTTGAACAGCAATAAGAAACACAGCAATCACAGCTCCTGAAATGCTCATAATAGGTGGTATAGCCCAGAAAAACTGCTCCCAGCTAAAGGGGTTTAATTGCATCTCCTGATGAATGAAATTAACCTTTACTTGGGGCTGATGTGCACGTGTCACCCACCAGCATCTCTCCAAGGCTCCAGCCCACTGCCATTGCAGTTAATGCCTTAAATGAGTTCACTGTGGCCTGGAGTGAGCCAAGCTTGGAGACACCAGGGTGTCAGATCAGAGGAATTAAGCTCTAGAGCAATTAAACTCCCTCATCAACACACAATTTGCAGGGAGATGGGGAAAAACTGATAAAGGAGTTCATTTTGAATAAAAAGAAAACACATGCTGTAATTCTGTTCATGCTTCATGTTTCAAGGGAGAGCAAACCTGGCCACATACTCGTGGTGGCCAGCCAGGAAACCTGTGACCTTCCTAAATAAAACACTCTCATCTAGGAAATTGAAATATGGCTGTGAAGATTGTCATGCTGCCAGGAACACTTATGTTTTTCATACTTAACCCTAAATCTTTTCTCCTCTCTGAAGTTTTCCATCTATTTCCCTGCCACATTTGCTATTTGTCAAAGCCAGGTGGTCCCAGGTCACCCATCAGGCTCCTGGGGGCAGCAGGGATGGTAGGATCAGTTCAGGATGTGCAGACCTGCTCTCTCCCCTCCTCTTGCTGAGCTTCCTCCTCCCTAATTGTTGTGTCTTCCTCCCAGCCTCCTCACCTGGATGAAGAATTTTGGGGGATTTAATCATACTGTTTTATCCACAGGATCCCTGTCTCTTTTGCAGCCCAAGACAGACACTGCTTGGGGAACAGAAGGGTTATTCAGTGCTTTAATTTATTCTCATTCTGTAGGGAACCTCTGCCTTATTTACTGCACCCTTCCAGCCTTCATGCTGGATTATTCCTTGTCTTTCCAGAGGTGTTCATCATTCTGCCTCACAAATGCTAATCAGACCCTCTCTGCAGAAAACTTCTCTTGTCCTTCCTGCATGTGGAGAAGTCAGGGCAGAGGGACACCCATGACGCCCAGAGGAGAACAACTGCAGAGCTGGAAATCAAGACCACAAGGATGGTCCCCAACTCCCTAGTTGTGCCCTTGCAGCAGCAGCAGCCTCATATCCCCCAGGGGTGATCACCACTTTGGGCACCAGGTACCCCCTCAGCATGTAAGAGGGGCACACAGGTTCACCAGAGATGGACCCAGCATCACTGACTCTGTTTTTCTATGCTCTGTCTCCCTGTTGATATAAATTGCTCATAAAGCAACTCCTTCACTTCCCAGTCTTTATTCCTTCCACAGTTCTCAGCCTGGGCAATGTCAACGGAAGGAGCAGCACAGAGTCAGCAACTACAGGATGAAATGGACTAAAGGCTAAAATGGAGCATTTCTGGATTTTGTGAGTTTGCCTCCTCCCAGCCTCAGCTGCCTCCACTCCTCAGCCAAAATAAGTTACAAGAAAACTGCTATAAACTGCTATAAAATGTTCTTTTATAAGCCCCCTACCATGCACAGAACAGCAGCCTTGATAAAATACATGGAGTTTTGCTGCAGAAGAAACCTGCAGCACCTGCCAGGGAGCTGCTGCACCTGGACAGAACTGAGCAGTGGCCACAGGATTTATGCTCCAATTTAAGGCATACAAAGTCACTTAATGCAGCAGCACAGGGAGTTTTATCAAAACTTCAGATTCTGCCAACCAAATACTTTTGAGTCAGTGCCAACAAAGGAGAGAAACTCCAGTGAAGTTTCCCCTCACAAAGGAAAACCTCAGAGCCCCTGCTATTGCTGCCCCTGCTCCATGAACAGGGAGAGCTGCAGCCATCAGTGGCTGTCCAACCACTGCCTCCCAAGCACGGAACTCACTCCATCCAGGAGCAAAAAGGAAATGTTCATTTTGGACTAAATTCTTCCTCGCTTAGGTTGTTGTGTTTTGCTCCATTTTATTTAAAGTAGGGAAAAAAATATTAATTACATGCTGCCAAGATCTTTGGAGAAAAATTCAATATTATCTTTTACCACAAAGAAGAAATGAATTAAGGCTCCATTCCAAATCCAGCAGCAGTCCTGACTTTGACGTGCAGAGGAAAATAATAACTTTCAGCACATACTAATTGTCTTGTTAACATGGATTATGCAGCCAGCCAAATAAATGTCATTCACACTTTCATAAGGAAGAACATAAATCTAAAAATCAGAAATGCATAATATTTTTTAATCTTTTCTTTTCTTCCCATTCTGCACTCATAGCCTAAATATATTTACATTTTTAATCCATACAAACAAAGCAAGGCTCTGCTAGAGACTTTTGAAACCTCCCGGGGGTCCCAAACTCAAGGTGATCAGATTTTTAAAATAACAAGCTTGGTTCCCATGTGGCCTTAAAACCAGTTTATACTTTCTTGGCACTACAAAGTGGTTTTGAAATGAGGATAATTTACACTCAATTTAATTTACACTAAGCCCCCTTCCTGTGCCAGCACAGCACAAACACACACTGGGGCTGGCCTGGACTGAGTGTGCTGAATGCTCATTTTGTTGCTCTGAGGGGAGGGAAGCATCCAAAAATGGGAGCAATGCTGAGACCCGGGGTGGTTTCCCCAGGAGAGGCGACTGCCTGACCCCACCAGGCTGGTACCTCCATTGGCTTAACCCATCTCCCTGCCAGCAATGCAATAACCACTTATACCCTCGGTGGTGAATTTTCTCTCTCAGCCCTCATCACACCATCACCTGCACCTCATACCAGGAGAGGGGGAAAGGCAGAGGTGGTGCTGTGCCCTGCAGAGCCACCTCTGCTCAGCACACCATCAGCCAGACCCTCCCAGAAGGCAAAATGACTGTTCAGCTGAAGGAAGGAATGGCCAGACAAGGAAATGTAAACTAACACAGAACACATACAAACTTCACTTATTAACTTTGCCTCTGCAGTTATTAAATTTCAACATTCATCTCTCCTACACAGATCAGCCCTGGAGCAGCAGCCCCCACCGAGTGGGCTGCAGAGCAGGCTGGTTTCTGACCTCCCTGACACAAACTGGATTTCTCAACAGAAACTGCTCTGTGGGCTTTCTTTTATTTTACAGCAGCCTGGCAAACAGCACAGCTCTGGCACAGCACTGGGCTAAAGCCTGTGGTGATGAGCCCTGGCTCCCTCCAACCAGCCTGTTCCTGTGCAGGATTATCCCTTTCCCAGCTCCAGTGTTGGGCAGCTACTCCTGGGTTTGCCACTCGTTAATCCAGCTTCTGGCTTGGGTATCTCTTCTAACACTGCTTCTTATCACACAAGTCTGCTGGGATCGCTTTAATCACTGGTGTCCCATCTTTCCCAGTCTCTTCTGCTCCAGCTGACCCATGCCAGCAGCGACAGTGCTCCCAGCACTTTGTGGGAGTATTGGAGCTGTCACCACATGACTGCCCTTCTCCATCGTGGCAGACCTCCCACTCCATGCACACACCATTGCCATGAAACCAGTCCAGACCTGCCATACAAGACAACCTGACCTCCAAACTGGCTAAAACCTTGTGTATCTCAGTGTTGCAGCTTTCAGAGGTGCCACCTCTGCACTCAGGGATGAATGACCTCAGCAGGGCCCCGAGTCTGGATTGCTGAGCACCAAAACCAGTTCCAAGGTGCTGTTCTCCTTCAGGCCGAGAAGAGAGCTGGCTCAAAGGGAACATGCTCTGCAGGCTGGAAACAAAGCCCCAGGCCAGAAGTGCCAGATATGGAATCCCAGAATGGTTTGGGTTGGAAGGGACCTTAAAGATCATCTTGTTCCACCGCCTGCCATGGGCAGGGACACCTTCCAACTAGACCAGGTTGCTCTAAGCCCTGTCCAACTTGGCCTTGAACACTTCCAGGGATGGATCCCTGTCTCTGTGCAGGAAAGAGGCTGAGGGGTTTCATTTTATGAAGCTCTGAAGTCCTGCTGCACTGCACAAAAGTAAATCCAAACATGTTGTAAAAAGCCCCAACGCTGAGGCATCACCCAGGCGAGGAGCAGAGCTGGCAGAGCGGGAAGCAGCCTTGACAGAGCAATTCCAGCAAAAGCTTACCGACAGACACAATTAAAACAAGCACTAGAGTTTCAATTAACTGCTCTCCCCAGCAGCACAGGCTTGGAAGGGACTCTTAATAGATCTCTTCCACCGCAGTGCACAAACTCTATTGCCATTGCTTCCCGATTATTGAAAGTTAGCAGAGTGCAGCAGCTCCCTCACACCACCTTCAATAGCGATTTGAGGATCTGTCTGTTATTCTCCCACCGTTCCGAGGGTGGAGAGGCCAACCAGGGGATGGACTGTAACCATTTTTCAGGCAGTTTATCTCCCCAGGCCCCGGTTTGCTGCCTCCAGAGGATGCACTGGCCCTTCTCCCCCTGCCTACCCCGCACATGGAGCAGCATCCCAGCCCCGAGGCAAGGCTGGACCGCCCGAGTCTGCCTTGGTTAAATCACAGGAGCGTATGATTGTCCCACTGCCTCGGGTTGATTGGGAACAAGGCTCAGCATAATCTCTCAGAGATTTTCCTTCTCAGACAGAGAGACATCCTGTTGGTTTTAAACTTTCTTTTTAGCTTGCAAAACACTCCCTAGGGAGGGTAGGCTCCTGCCAGCCCCACCATGTGGCTTCTGCATATGGCCTCCTAATAGAGCAGAGCAGATTAATTTAGCCAGGTGTGAAGGTCAGCACCTGCCTGGCTGGACTTTTGGGAGCAATATTAAATATACCATCCACACTGTCACTATGCAAAGGCCTTGGAAGAAATTCTGGCTTTAGCAGCCAGCAAAGCAAAGAGAACCAAGCAAAGCAGAGATGTGACTCCATTCCCCACCCCAAAACACTCTGTAAGAACCAAAGGCTTGTTTCTAATAGAAATTATTAAGCTTTGGAACAACTGGTCTAGAGATATCATGAATTCTCTAATTCTACAGTTTTGAAATCAATCCTGGCAGACATTCTATAAAACCTTTTCTAAAAAAAGACAATACCACTCAAGTTTTTCCTGAGAAGTGGCACCTACCAACATCTTTCTCATTTGCTTTTCCCCTGGCTTCTCGTTAAACATGACAGAGACTCAGAAATGTGAACAAGGAGAAATAGAGATCATGTCTGACCCTGCTCTGATTTCCCCTGCCCTTGTGTCTCCACTTCTGCACTTGTAAAAAAAGTGATGGAGATACCCACCAACTTTCTACAAAGATACCACAAGGTCCTTGGACAGAAATTATTATAGAACTATGAGTTATTAATTTTCCTCTAGAACTGGCTATTCCCATTATTTCCCTCAAGTCCTACCGAACATGGCCTTGTTCCTTCTTGATTCTTCTTCCTATAACTGTCCACTTTAATTTAGGTTACCTCCAATAATCCCCAAGGCCCCCAAGCACAGGACATCATGAACACCCAAACCTCCAGTTCCCCTCCTTTCTTTTAGCTGAAAAACAGTCTTACACACTTAAGTTCCTTTGTAGCCAGGAGAATTACCAGGTCCTACTTTCCCATGGAAAGCACTCAAGCAGATATTTTAACATTCCCTAAGATGTTGCAAGTTTTCCCTCTGCTGAGCCCAAGGAAGTGCCTCTCCATCACCTGCCCAGCTATTTTTGCAGAGCTTTTCAGAGGTTTATTACCTTTTGAAGCTCTTGTCTGTCAAATTGCACTGAAGTTGGCCAATTCTTTAAACTTTAACAAGATTAGTCTGACAGGAGGCCTCACATGTATTTGGTATTCCCACAGCCCTTGTTCTCCCTGGTAAAGAAGCATAAAAAAACACAACTAACACATCTCCCTCCTCCCAGCCAGCCTGATGAGGATGGTGCCTCCGGGATTAATAACCCCCAAGCTGAGATGGGATGCTCCAGATCAAGGAGTAAAGTTCAGGTGGAAGTTCAGATTGCAACTCAGCCCTCACAGGGCTGCACCCCAAACTGGAGGGAGGCACAGGAGGCAGACAGGGCTTTGAGATGTTAAACAAGGGAAGCAGCTTTCAAGTATGGATCGTGATCTGACTTTATTCTCAGATAATTGGTGGTATCCTGCTCCCCCTGTTCTGCAGGAGGACTCCAAGATTCAAAGATCTTTGACAGAAACTCAGACAGAAGCTTTGATCTGTGTGTAGCAGAGGGCAGCACACACTGAGCATCGTTCTGGTTTGGGGTAGTTACCTCCAAAGCAGTGTCCAGAGGAGGAACGTATTTCTAAGGAAAAGGTAGCCATGGCTGGATAATTCCTACAAACATCTGATACTGACTCCAAGTATCCAGGGGAGGAAAACAGCAAGTGAAAAGTTTCTCTTTGGATAAATAAATGAGACATTAAGGACATTGAAATGTAGTTAAATAATACCCTCCCTCTCTTACAATGCAGACTCATAAACTTGCTGAGATATTTTTGATGAACTTTACTTTCTTTCCTCTGAAATTTCCACCTATGGCTAGGGAAATTTCTACACAAATCTCACTTTGCACTGTATAATTCAAGGTTTCCTGGTGTAAGCCTGTTCTGAACAGGATCAGCACCCCCTGGGCTGCCTGCACCCCCCAGTTCCCCACCCTCACTCTGCTTCCCTTGCTTGTCTTATCTTAAAAATGATAATGAGGTTTTTTCCCCTCATGGTCTGGATCACTCATTTTTCTCCAAGGGATTTCAAATATTGGACAACATAATATGAAAATCCTGTCTACTTTTTTTTTCCAGCTTGAAAGAAATAATTTCACCTCAACGGCTGTAGTGAACATGCTGCAATAACAAGAAGGTTTTCTAGAAGGGTAAATTAGCAGTGGTACCAACTGGGAGCGATGCTGGTTTATAACATCAAATGCAATCTCTCAGCAACAGGGGGGAAAAGGCTTGCAGAAAAATGCTGCTTGCCATTGGCCACTATAGTGGTGCATCCAATTCCACCAGTTTCATTTCAGACCCAGGGGATGCAGCTCAGAGGAGAAATCAAGAGCCACAATAAACATGTGTATGTCAGGGACCCAGCCAGCAGGAATTTGAGTTTGTGTATGCCCTGTTCCATAGGACAGGGCACAAAGTCTGTTTTATTTTCCTCTGCTTCTTTTTGGCTCCTTGAGAAATCTCAAGGCTTTTGTAGCCCAAGGAGATGCCCACAAAGCAGACAGATTGAAGGGTGGAAGAAGCACCATTCATTCACAAAACTGAGTCAGCACATCAAATCCTGTCTGGAGTCAAAGGAAATCTGACCTAAAGACTGTAAGTGTGTTCTTAATCCTACTGGGCAACTGATCTTCAAAATATTTTTCCTCTGTTAAAATCAGCAAGGGTCTGTCTGGCAAGGAGCTGATGCAGCACAGAGGCTGGGCAGGCACTGGGCATCCTCAGGAGACCAACTATCTCCATTATGAACTCCCTCATTGATTATTCCTCCTCTCCCTACTCCATTGCTCTCCCATCTGCCAATATTATCTATTACCTTTTCTAACTGTCATTCTCATTGATTTTTCCAGACTTCTCCTGTTCCAGCCTTGCTGTCACCATGTAGGAATTGGGTTTGTCAGGTGTGAGGTTCCCTAATGCAAGCACAGAGGCACTGCTGTTGGTCACACTGAGGTGACTGGCAAGGACCTGCCAGTGCCAATCCCTGGGGCACAGGACTTGCTGTGCACACAGGTGATATCACCCTGCTGATGCCACCTGCAGCTGTTTCATGTCAGAAGGTACCTGCAGACTCTGATCCCTGTGGGAGCACATGTAATCCACTCCAGGAAAGCAGCATCCTCCATGATGGGATGACCAAAGAGCCCCAGCTCACACCACATTGGCAGATCTCCGACTTGTGCAAACCAGATCTGAAATGCTGCTGTGCAGTCCCACAACCCAAAAGGCATGTGTGCCCTTGGGGACACATCAGCTTGTACCTTCTAAATAAGAGGAGCTCTAGGGAGGCTCTTCCAGCCCACCTGCCCCATCAGCACATCTCTGCCTTGCAGAGCTCCTGGGGAGCCCAAGACGCAGATTTTGATGTTGAATCCACTTCTGCTTTAGGAAGTCCTTGCTGCTGGAGGTACATAATGGAGTCATTCGTGGGGAAATGGTTGCATAATATTAATTTCTTTCTTTTCCACCAGTTACTGTGATACACTTGCAAAAATACTCTTGCAGTATCCAGCCAGCTTTACAGCTGACTGAAAATATACACCAAGTTCATAATTCACAATATTTTCCTGTCAGTCATCTACTAATGTATTCAGAGATGAATTCCCTTTTTCCTAGGCCAGCTTTAAGTCAGATTTAGTGACTGAAAACAACATTAGCCTTATTGACTTCTTTTATCAGAATCTCTTTTGTTGGTGAGAGAGACATGCCAGATTTTCACGAACAGTAAGACTGATCGTACTTTAAAATCACAGCAACCAAGGTGGGGGCAGTGCAGGGGCAGAGGCAGCAATTTCCATGGCCAGATGGGGCAGCAGGAAGGTCTAAGCCCTTTCCCCTTGAAGCTGAGTTCCAGTCTGGATTTGAATTTCACTGCTAATAGACTGAAGTCGGGTTTTGATAGCAACTCTCCTTCTCTCCCCACCACTGCTTCCAACTATCCAGTTGTGCCTTCAGACCCCAAAGCAAATCCCTGTTAAAATCCTCTGCTTGGCTATTGCCCACTGAGTTCCTAATTCTGCTTTTGCAAGGCTATCTCTGCATTTAAAGTCATAACTGTAGAGATTATGACTTTAAATACAAACCCCAGCAGTTTGCACTCCCAGGCTGGCACCAACACCACTGACTGACTGACTGACTGACCCCATCCCAGGGGTGCAGGCACTCAGCAAACACATACAGGGACAAGATGAGAGCTCAGGTCTCCTCATTCATGACCACCAGCCCATGCTCTGGCTCTTTTTCATGTTTGTCCTATTTTTCTCCTTGATAAGCAAGACTACCTGGCTCTGCTCTCTGAAGGTAATACTTGCCTGCCCAGCAGTCAAAGCTGAAGTTCTGCTCGATAAGTCACAGCCACATCACATTTATCTGCCTTCAGCATGTCTATTTTTCTTTCCTGTGCACTATGCCCTTCCTGGGCAATGCAGATGCAAATCAACACACATACAGCTCTAAAGGAGAGAAATAAATTTACATTTTGTTCCTAACCAGTAGCATTTTCATTTAATTTCCTACCTCCTTATTGTAATCACCCTCTACACCATTTCAATCACATCACATCCATCAACCTGCCCAGCCCACAGCATAACAACAGTAACACTCTCGTGTGTGTGTTCCCAAACGTGGCCTGTAATTGCAAATTGCAGCAGGCATCAGTTATCTAAGTCATGATCACTCTTCTTCCATAACCTCCTCATCCAGAGATGACTGGCTGTATGAATTTATCTCTGGGAGAAGCTCTCCTGTGGCAGGTAAGACTCACATAAATTCTCATATAAAAAGAGAGAATTCTCCACTGTTAAATAAGGGCAGCTGGCAAGAAGAGAGATGCTATCTCAAACTGCATCTCTGATTCCCACTGTACACCTGGCCTGGCACTACCTCTTTACTCTTGAAGCACAAAGATTTGAGAGTGCCACGTATTGGTAGGTAACTCAGTAGCCCATGGCCCTATGAAGACCAAGGGGTCACTTTTATCCCAGCCTTCTCCAGGTAGTTCCAGATGCCAGCAAGGGGTTAGGAAAACCTCTGCTTTGTCTCCTCCAAGATGCTTCAGGGCCTCAGATCTTGTGAGCTGACCTAAAAACAAGTTTTGTGCAGCAGATGCACAGCCAGTGCTGGCAGGGCTGTGATCTCTGCAAGGAGGCACTCAGTGCTCTTAATGTTCAAGACAGGGAAGACAAACTATCAGTGTTGTTCAGATGAGTCAAACCAGAAGAAGTCTCACCTGGTATGGTTCCTTGGGAGATACAGGGAATGCAGAGGGTCTGATTCACATCTAAACCTCAACTTCATGGAAACAACCTGTATTCAGCACATGCCTGAAGATACATGTGCCCACCACAGCCAAGGATTGCTCTACCCACTGAGAGTCTAAGCTGCACCTGGGTCGGCTTTGTTGTGTTATTCCACTGTAGCTGTGCCCAGCTAGGAGTGCTGAGGAAAAGAACAGCACAAATTAAGAGCCACACACCAGACTTACACACACCATTGCCTTGTGTGCCAGAACAAAGGAAGTGTCCAAGGCCAGGTTGGACAGGGCTTGGAGCAATGCGGGCTGGTGGAACGAGTCTCTGCCCATGGCAGGGAGTTTGGAAAAAGACCATAGTTAAGGTCCCTTCCAAATCTAACCAATCTGGGATTCTATGATCCCTCAAGGGTGGCTTTCTTTGATGTGGTGCTGAACCTCCTGCCAAGAGCTTTGCACCTCTGAGAAACACCTGCCACAGCTTGTTTGGGCAGGAAAGTTGGTCATCACTCTGATGAAACCATTTCTCAAGCATTAGGAGAGAAATCAACTCATTTCACAATTTTAAAAGGTCTTGGCTGTGCCTGGACCCAGCCAAGTCCCTCCTCCTCCTGCCACCAGTGTGTTCAGCACTGACATGGAGCAGATCAGGCTCTGCAGTAGCACAGCAACCTGCTGTTAGCAACGGGGCTTTGTGCTGCACACAAGTAATGAGAAAACTGGGAATAGCTTGGAAGAAAAGAGATTATTAGATAATAAATTATCAATGCACCAAAAACTGCTCTGTACATATTTTTCCCCCTCTTACAACTTCCCTAATGTCCTGGGAAAGTGACAATTACACAATTTAAGGAGGTTAAGTTTATTAAAATCCTTTTTTTATTGCTCTGCTTTTAATATATGGTTGAGATAAAGCAGCTGATTAGAGGAAGGTCACAAAATAAAATATTTAATACTTATGGAAAGAGCAATTCATCCTCCCCTGTGCACACAGCAGAGGGGCAGAGGGTCCTGGTGGCAGCTCCATGCAGAGGCTGATCCACAAAGCAAGTGTGAAAGCACTGCCCTGCTTTTCCATGTTGGATTTGTCCATGAGAAAGCAGGGCCCTGCTCTTCCATGTTGGCTTTGCCTATTACAGCCTATGTCAATGCATTTGGGAATTATCAGCACAGTAAAATTTGGGGGGGAGGGGGGTGTCCTTCATTTCAAGCATTTGAGACATTGCAAGTTGTTACTCAACAGCTGTTGTGGCTTAACCTCGGCCACAGCTCAGCCCCAGCAGCAGCTCACTTGCTCCTCTGGCACTGCTGATTCCTGTGCCTGGGGAAGGGCTGCAGCTGACACTGTGTTACTGGCAGCACTGGGTGATCAGGCAGTTGGAGACAAAAATGTGGCTGATTAACACAGGAAATGGATGAGAGGAAATAAAGTTTCTTTGTTGGTGATGGACCCTGCACGGCTCAGCTTGATAAAATCAGCAGGCTGGAGATGGATGATGCTGGGAATCATTTCTGAGCTACAAACGTAACACAACGACAGGAATTAATGGAGTCCTCGGACTCGAAACACCAGGGCATATGTTTTAATTTAGAAGGACTGAAAGTAAAAAATCATCCCACTGCCACATCTCCAGGTCAGCATTTGACTTATTAACTTCAGCTTTGGGCACGGGTAAACGAACTAAACCTCACTCTGCTCAGCTACCAAAGTTATACAGGGTCTCATCTTTCTAAAATGGCCATTAAGAGTTGCTCTTCTGTCTGGAAGGGGCATCAAAAAAAGTGTGTTCACTTAATAATCAGGCTTAATCTCTAAGTTTTGTTGAAGTCACTTTCCCAGGGCCTTAGGCAAAAATCAGTCTTAAAAGCATTGAGAGGCTGTATCATGGCAGTTAGATAATTTACTATTCCATAACTCTAGGTCCTAATCTAATTAGAGATCATATCTAGGATTCACTTCAACATCTATTTATTTTTCTATGTTTACTTGCAAACACGCACAAAGAAATTGGATTGTAAGTGGGGAGATGGGGCATATGCTGTGCCATTCCTGCTGGGCTCCCAAATTTAAATAGATCTCCACATTTAGTTATCAGAGACCAAGACACAGCAGAAACAAGACCCAGATTAACAAGATTACCTTGCAAAACTTTAGAAATTACAGCAAAATCTTCCCACATGTTACACAGAGGAAGAACCCAAAGAAAATGTGCCCAAACCCAGATTTGTCCTTCCCAGCTCCACCATCCCAGCCTTCCTTTTCCACATCCCTGTGCTTTGCATTCCCAGCAGGTGCCTGCAGTGGGTTTGACAGGTCATTTGCCCTGGCTGGTGGTGTGGGGACACTGCTGTGCCCCAGGGCTGCAGGAATCCATCATTCCCCTGCCAAACTCCACCTGGGCACTCACAGCACTTGGAAATAGTGCCTTGCTTGCTCCTCACCCTGGGGTGATCCTACAGGCAAGACATGATTTATTTGTTTAAAATAACCAGAGGTACCTCACAGAGCCTGTCAGGAACCTGAAATAAATACTCCAGGTGCAATAAAGTGCAAATGGAAAGGAAAAAGAAAAGGAATGTTATGGCATATATTAACATAGAATTGTTAGAGCAGCATGAATATAAACCAAGCCCTTTCCTTTGCTCATAGAGAGCTCACAAACATCTATTTTCTTCACCTGCAGAACAAAATAATGGCTTACTTTTGAAAGATTTTGCAAAACTTTTTCTAACACCACCTTTTTCTGTGAAAAAGTCTAAGACATTGAGCTGGCAGGTTTGAAAAACAATAATTCCAGCTTCTTCTGGCCTGTATTTTCCAAAAGAGAAGCTCCAATGTACTGTAAAAGTACCCAAAGTCTGTGCCCTGCACTCATGGGCTGGGGCAATAAATGAACAAAAATCAGTCATACACATTTAACATCAGCACAAGCTTCATCTAAAGGAAAGCAGGACTCCTTCTGTGGATGTGCAGTCCTGAGAGCCTTCCTACTCACAGCATGAACAGGTTTTTAAGAAAATTTTTTTTTAAAAAGGCACTTAGGGAAAGACAGCCTGTTTCACTGACCACCAGATCACTCAGTGCCTTCAGACATTGCTCTCCCCAGCTTTGAAAGGAGTTGCATGGTTAGCAAGACTCTGGTGCATTTCTCATGGAGTCCTTGAAATGAGCTTTTAGGGCCTTTGGAAAAGTGAGACACTAAACCTTTGCCTTCACTTTCCTTCATCTCCTCTACCTGCTCTGTCAGGAAGGTCATTCAGGGCCCTAAAATCCTTCTGATTTTAACAGTGAGTCCAGAGATGACCACCAAGGTGATCAGAAGGATAGAGAACCTCTCCTGTGAGGAAACGCTGAGAGAACTGGGATTGTTCCATCTGGAAAAGAAAAGGCTTTGGGGTGACCAAATTGTTGCCTTCCAGTGCTTGAAAGGAGCCGACAAGAAAGATGAAGAGGGACTATTTCCAAAAGCCTGGAGTGACAGGACAAAGGGATATGGCTCCAAACTGGGAAAGAGTAGGTTTAGACTCAATATCAAAAAGGAGTTATACTCTGAGGGTGGGCAGGCCCTGGCACAGGTCACCCAGAGAAGCTGTGGCTGCCCCATCCCTGGAAGCGTTTGAGGTCAGGTTGGACAGGGCTTGGAGCAACCTGGGCTGGTGGAAGGTGTCCCTGCCCATGGCAGGAGGTGGCACTGGGTGATGTGGGACCTTGGGAGCAGGATGGTCAGACCTGCCCCTGGTTTCCTCTCACAGACCACCCCAAGCAAGAAGAAACCAGGCTCAGGAAGGAGCTGGTGGCAGCACTTTCCAGAAAGGGGCAGGTAACCTGCACCTCCTTGGACTCTCATTGCAAACCCTCTCTTGTGCTTCTGTCCCTGCCATGGAGCACAGCCCCAGGAAGGTCTGCTTCTTTCCAGAGTTTGTCTCTCTCCCCATGGACTCACCTTCCCTCCATCTCTGTGCAGGAGGACACGTCCCATTTTCTATATTAACTGTCAGCACGGTGCTGTCTACCTGAATAATCATGAAAAATGAAGCAGTAACTCATCTGCTTGTGTGCAAAGGCCTTTGGCCTCCCTCACTCTCACTGCTGAATTTCAATCTGCTGGGGACCTGGGGCCAGCACAGCACGAGGGACAGCAATGACACTGCTCATGGAGTGCTCTGCTCCATGGCATTCCAGAGCCCAGGACTCTGGGTGGTGGTAGCTGTGACCCTCCTGGCTTGCCAGGGGGTACCAAACTGTACCCAAACTATTTACAACCTGGCAGAAATTTCAGTCCAATTAGAAACTGGGAGCAGAAATCTCTAAGAGAGGTTCCTGGGTCTGTTCTGCAATCACTCTGACCACATGGCCTGTTTATCTCTCAGTGGGCACTGCTATAAATGCACCCCTTGCATCTCACACATTTCTTTTTAAAGGAATAGCTAAATCTGCACATTCCCAGCTCGGAAGTGTCATTTTTCATGAATGCATTTAGATATCTATTCATAACTATTGATACAGAACTGTGCACTTTAAATTAACCACGTGCTTAACTACTTTCCCCCAATGCAGACCTTGGAGGACAAGCAGATTTATAACATTGAAACACAAGTAAAAGTAGTCGATCCCAAACCCCTAAAAGTCAGGGAAGTTGTTTCTTTCCTTTAAATACGAAAAAATGAAGCTACCTTTTAAACATGTAGGAAGGTAGGAAATTTCAGGAGCTGCTCTCCAGTAAATTGGAGAATCCTGAATGGTTTGGATTGGAAGGGACCCGAAAGCTCATGTCATTCTAATCCCATTTCCATGAGCAGCCACGCCTACCACAAGCCCAGATTGCTCAGGGTCCCACCCAACCTGGCCTTGAGCCTTCCAAAATCAGAAATCCAACATTTCCAGTAAAACAATTCACAGCAAGGCAGGATTTGCACCTCTGCATCTCCAGAAACACAAAATCCAGTGATTTTTATTGCCCTCTGCCAGAGGGCAACACTCTCATAGCACACTAAACAGTGCAGGTACCTCTACTCCTTCAGCTCCCAGACCTGCTCAACAGCCAATGCCAGTCCCCACCTGCCCCCAAGAGAAAAGAACAGCAAAAAGTCACTGACTGCCCATCCAAGTTTGCAACAAGAGTTCTTCAGCAAAGATTGACCCTATAGATAGGATGGGGTCGTGCTAGAGTAACAGCTTAAGGAAAAAAAAAAATCAGAAATAATGAGAAATTGTCCAAAAATCTGCAGTGAGAGTTCAGCTGACTTATAACTAATCACTGCATTTCACTTTGCCGTGGGAGTCACATTAATTATCACAAGATCAGAAAGAGCTTCATCCACCTCTCCTCTGAGTCACCAGGAAAAAAATTAGAAGTTATTAGCTTCTATTTTCTTCACTGGCTCTCTTCAAAATCTCATAACAGCCAGAAATTTAGATTGAAAAATATGACACATTCCAATTTCCCTTGATTTAATTTCCTCAAGCTGACTAATTTAATTGCAATATTAGCCTGGTATCTTGAGTTCTGCTTTCTTACACTCTTACTGTTGCTGAAACCTGCTCCCCAGTCCTACTCCCTAAGCTTAAATCTACACAGATGTTTCCAAATTTGTATTTGTTAGAGACTAATTACCCTCATTCCCCAATGGATCCTTCCATAGGGATCAGATATGCTGTTTGTGATCAGAGATGTAGCACTCACACATACACACATCGTGTGCTTGTCTAAAAGATGTGCAATTAGGTATCTCAAAAAGGATAAATTGTTTAAAGTGAGATAGATTAAAAGTGAAATCTGGATTTATTTTTTTATGATTCCACGTGATTTGAGCCAGGAAGATCTAGCTGGCTAAGAAAGCTACTGGAGCAAAATTAGAATTCAGCTTCACCACTGAGAATTCAAACATCAAGGTGGGGTGATATTTTAAATGCCTACAGATTAAAGAGCTTTTAATGGATTTCAGAGTTTATTTTTCTCCTTTTTATATTTTTGAGTATAGAAATAATAACAATTTTTTAAAAAATAGCAGCAGCAGTGAAACCATAACTCAAAACGAGGTCAAAATAGGTGAGAGTATTTTTTATTCTTTGTGGGTATCCATTCCTCTCTCACCACTCTAAGTCAGCTGAATTCCTTTCATCAAGCCAAAGGCATTGGGATGGGACCTGCCCTGGGAATCTCAGCACACATCACCCCATGCCCTGCTGCAGCCCCTGTGCCCTCCACCCTCCCAGCAGAGGCAACCCCAGCAAGGCCTTCCTCTTCCCTGACTTTTATGTCTCAACACAAAGTTTTTTGGGATGAATGTTGCGGATGTGAGTAAGGCCTTTGAGCTGGAGGTGAGTCCTCCTGAGTGCCAAGCTCTTTACATGTGTATCTATTTCGTATTTCAGGGCTTTACAGCAGACTTTCAAAGGTAAAAGTTAGGGATCTTAAGTATCTCCAGAGATTCATAGGTAAAAAAACCCAAAAACATTTAGAGGCTCTCATGATGGCAAGCAGTCACCAAAGGTCCTGCAGAACAGACCAAAAGGATTTAACTTCATCACACACACACACAGGCAGGGCAGGCTCAAAGGGTATAAACTGCAAATCTGCCTCGCAGCATTCCAGCATCCCCCAGCTGCATGTCAGATGTGTCCAGGCACTGCTTGCTCAGCAAACTGCAGTTCTGTCCTGCAGCTCCACTGCAGGCTCAGGCTGGGGGTGCCCTGACCTTGTGCTGCTGCAGGGCATCCAGGGCTTCTCCTCACCCCAGTCAGGAGGGCACACTTCCCTTGCCGCACAATGAAGGGCACACAGCTTCAAATCCCAATGGTGTGACACACAGTCTCCTCTCTGATCCCAGGATTTGCCCCCAGATGCCATCAGCACCCCTCTATTCCTGTTGCCCCAGCCCAAAGCAGCAGGACACTGGGGGGGTTGCATTTTTTAGTGGGCAAACTGCAGCCAGAGCCTGAGCTGAAGGGTCAGACTCACAGGAGAACCCGCTTGTGACTGAGGGTGGCATCTCTCCCTGTGCCCTGCCTGGTGGCACAGGAGAGGCACTGCCATGTGCTCCCTTTGCCCTGCTGAGCACAAAGCAGCCCCACTCTGAGAAAGCCTCATGGCATCAACATCATCAGGAGGGATCTGTCCATCGAAGGTGGGAGCAGAGAGCAGGAGGGCAATTGTTTTAAGATGCTGAGTGGAATATGAATGGAAAACTCTGTTCTATTTACCCAGCGCTGAACAGGACAGTGTTGTGCCAGAGCAATTAGGATTTTTTAGTTATTCCAATTGGCTTCTGACTATGAACAAGCTGAAAATTGTACATATTCATTGTTATTTTGCTTACAGAACCAGCCAACCTGCAAGCTTAGATTGGGCCCTGCAGAGATCTACTAGGGCTAGTTCTTAGACCCAAACCCTTCAAATCTTTCATAACTTAAACAGGATGCATGTCCAGCAGCTTGATGCTGGTTTTAGCAGTGGCTCAAGAGACAAATGTTCATGCAAACACTCATCACTGTATCTCTATTTCCATGCAAGACCCACAGCACCTCACCACGTGCTGAGCCTTAAGAAGTGACGGCTTTTGCACTGGTTGCAATCCCACCAGCAGCACAATAGCTCTGCCAGACCCAGACTAAAGGTGGCCATGGTGAGGTCTCAGCTACAACCACTGGGTCACCACAGCTCTGACTCTGCCTTGATGATTTTTCAAAATAATCACTCTCCGTGACTGGGTCCAATCTGGATGAAAAGTGAAGAGATGGAATATTTTACACTGTAGAAATAAGCCTTTTCTTCCCAGCTCTTTCACTCGTGGCAGGCTTTTTGTGTAACACTGGCCACAGAGTCTCTGCAGTGCTCTGGGTAGAAATGCAAAAATCTTTTTTTTTAATAATTATTTTCCTTTGTTAAATTAATAAATATCTTTCCAAATGGAAGAAAAACAGTCTCATCAACTTCTATGTTTCTCTTCAGTTTTGACTCCTTATTTCTCCTCCCTCTGCCTTTTCTGTATTTCGAATTAAAATGTTATTTCAAACTAAAAATATCAAAACCTGTCATTTGAATCCCATCAATTTCTAAAATGCTGCTTTTTTTTCCCCCCCTGCAAAGTTAAACTGTCAAATCAATACCAGTTCTGTGTGCTGCACACGCAGAAACATAAAATTTCTTTAAACAACCATTTTCTAACTTAAATCTTTGGGGAAAAACCACTGAGACAAGGTCCAGACACACCAAATGGCAAAGGGGGCCAGGATGGGACAGGGACATTTGGGGGTCCAGTGGGTTTCTGCAAAGGATGAAAACTGCAAATGATGTAAAGAATTAGTCTGTGGTGCTGCTCTTTTCAGTCAGTTTTGTAGGAATGCAAGGATATGGTACTAGTTACTGGATCATCTCCTTTATCATGGAATGGTTTGGGTTGGAAGAGACCTTAAAGCCCTTCTCACTCCAACCCCTGCCATGGACAGGAACACCTCCCACTAGAACAGGTTACTCAGAGCACCAGCAAAGCTCCTACTTTTACGAAAAGGTTTCCTCCTGCAAAAAAACCCAAATGATTCATGGAAAGAGACATTTTCCAACACAATCCAATGCTTAGCACCAATGTAGGGGTCACCTGTGCATCTCACAGTGGGGACAAGGACCTCTTGTTTGGTTGGGGTTTGTTTCCAAGTCTCCTTCAATTAAATCAGTTTCTTTGAAACTGTAGTTTTTTGGAAAATGTTTCTTTCTGTCAATCGCCAGGAAGAAATTATGATGATCTCTCAAATTTTCCGTTACAAATTTAATTTCAGAATCAAGAAATTTTAGTTTCAATTATGTTGTTCATCTTTAATGGTTTTTTTTTCCATTTTGCAACAAACCTATTGTAACTTAAAACACATTACTGTGACTGACAAGACCTACCATGATGGAATATATGAATCAAAACACTTCTGACTTTTTATTTTAAAAAATATCAGGGATGACAGATACTAAATACTTGTTCTCCAGAACAAAACATCTCCTGTTTGTTCCAGTGAAGTGAGTAAAAGCAAGCTGACACATAGATCAAAGTGTTGCCTACTTGAAAACTGTCAAACCATTTCATTGCAAACTAGATGGGAATCACTTTGAAATACAGGATAAACCTGATGTTTCATTCAGCAAGCCAAATCCCAGCCATCCTTAATACAGGGGAGAAAAACATCAGTGTGATTTTTCTTAACAGGTTGTCATAGTACACCATTATCAGTTAAATCTCTTCTCACGATTAACAAGGTGTCACAAAGTGATGGTAAAACAACAAAAAGATAAAAGTAAATTTAAAGTGTCATCATTCCAAAGCGAAAATTTTTCTGGTCTATTTTAAAGACATGGGAAGTTAAGATATTTGAAAACAACAGCACATTTGCTGTCCTGGTAATGCCCACCAGGTGTTGTGGCTGGTGGGATAACTCAGGATACCGACCCCAGCCATGGGCTGCTCGAGCCTAGTGGAGATGTTGAGGCACTTCAGAGAATTTCTACCAATTCCAGCATAAAAATCTTCTCATCCCTGACCTGCCTTTGAAGCTTCAAAAAAATAATATACTGAATAAACTATGGAAAAGCATCTAGTGATGCTGAACCACAGACAGGTCAGAACAATATAGGTTGTAGAAACTGATTAAAAGGTCTGACAACTGTGTAAATGAGTAGGAATTAAAATAAAAATAGATCAATATATATATTGTTGTCAAACTTGTGAAGAACCTAAGTAATAACACCAAAGCATCAAAAAATTAAGTCTAATTAGTAATAAGTTTATGAGCAGGAGAAGAGCTCCTCCACCACTCAGCAGAGCTGTTACCAGCTGTCATTGCAGAGGGTAACGCTTCCCAATAAAAATGATGGATTCATTTGGATAGATATTTCAATTGTTACTTGCAACAGGAAGGGAAGAATTCAGACTGTAAGGGGGAAGCAACAGTCCGGAAGATATTTATATAAATGACAGGTTTTCAAATCAGCTGGGTCTGCTGAGATTCACTGCCAGGTACTTCCAAGTGATGGAGACAATCTGAGGGCTGTTAGCACTTATCTGTGAAAACTCAGGAGCTGTGACGAGTCCCAGAAGAGCAGAGAACAGCAAACATAGCGGGGAATTACAGGCCAGTCAGCTTAACTTCAATTCCCAGAAAAAATATCGCAACAAATCATCAAACAAACACTTTCTAAGCACTGAGAAGATAACAAGGCAGTGAGGAACGACCAAGGCGGATTTGCCAAGAAAAAATATCAATCCAATCTCATATTTTTCTATGACAGGACAACAGGACTCTGGGAGAGGAGATCTCTGTTCTATACAATGACCTCGGCTGGGCCTTTGGCATCATTTTACGCAACAGTGCCTTAAACAAGCCACAGAATTATGAACAAGTGACATTGTTAAGGTGCATGAGGTGGAAAATACGACCAGAAAGCAGCTTTCCATGGTGTAATCACACTGGAGGAACACACCTGTAGTCTCTGGGGAAGGACTTGCCCTGGGCCACTATGATCATGTACTGACTTGGGCAAAACAGTAAGTTTGGAGATAAGATCAGCTGGAGCAGAGAGAGCAGCCAACAGAAGTCAAGGAGCACTTGAAACAGCCCTGGCAAACATGAGAAATGCTCCACAGAAGCAGCAGGCTGTAGTCAATGAGGATCTGTGCAGAGTTAGAATTAGATAGGAAGGAACCAGCATGTGGTCACCAGCCAAGGACCATCCTGAGCCAAACTGGGGCCACCAGTGAGGAACTCAGGGTACAGTGAGTCTCTGGTCAGTGGGGAGGCTTTTGGGCACCCACTCAGAGTATGCAGGTGAAGCCAACCTGAGCTCCTCCTCCCTGCACCAGCTGCCTGCCTGTCCAGCAAGACATGTACCATGAAGGCTGTTCTTTGTCTTATTTTATTATTCTTTATCAGTTTATTATTTTTCAAGGGGAAAAAAGTCTTATAAAGGAGCATCACACTCATCACTATTAGTGACTCATGAAAATACTACCTCTGTGGGCAGGATTATTAATTCTCTGTGATGTGCTCTGCCATGTAGAGAGACATTCATCCTGGTGTCTAATGAAGATGGTACTAAATGGAAAGTAAAACACACTCCCATAACAGCCACAATAATCTGAGTCCATTTAAGAAGAAAAACAGCACATGGATATTTTCCACTATCACCAATGTCCCCCACAAAAAAATCTTTGGGCCGATAATGAAGTACTTGGCACGTCGTGGAGAGCCAAAGCTGCCAATTTTCTCTTCACATTGATTTCTCTAAAGTATCACCTACAGATTAGGTCCTCAGAGGAAAAGAAGGGATGTTGATGCAGTGTAAGAGCCAGGAGCACTTGCAGAGCTGGATTAAACAAAGGGCCAGGGCACAGATCCCCCTCCGTGGAAAACTGGAAGGAACAGCGAAAGGGAAGGGTATTGGGATGCCCGTGTTCCTCTGAACAGCAGCAGGATCCAGCCAGCCCCAAACACACAAAGATGTGCAATTTTCCTAATGGCACAGCACTGTAAAACTCAGGATGAAAGGAATAAACCAATCACCCACTTGTGTCAGGCCAGGAATAAATGCCCCCCATGACAAAATATTAATCAGCTGGCCAGGTACACCAAGTGCTGCACTCAGACACAGCCTCCCAAAACAGCACCACCAGGAACAGCACTCCAAACTAAACTGAATTATCGTTCCTTTTTTTTTGACCACTCTCTGTACATGTCTACAAAGTACAGTTCCCAGCATGGACCATTTTCCCTGTATTCTAGGACTTCTTGGTGCATCTCCTCCTCACCCCAGATTCCACATCAACTCCATTTTCTTAAAATAAGATCTTCCCTAAGCCAGGACTCCCAGAGAGATGCTGGTAAAGCAGAGATGATGCCCACCTATTAATTTCCCCTCTTTAGTTTCAAAAGAAAGACAGCAGTGGGGCAGAGCCTGGAGCAAACAAAAGTTGGATCGATCTGTTCTGGCCCTGTGTAGGTTGTGGAAAATTTTGGGGCTTTATCAAGCCTTTACCTTCTCCTGATGCCCCCCAGGAAGCTACATCCCCTGGGAAATGGGGGCCATGCCTTAACATGGTATTGCCCAAAGTCCCCAGATTTCTTATCTGCATCAGCAGAGCCCCTTTATTCATAACCTTGGGACAAGCATTCTTCTGAAAACAAAATTATAGCTGAGGAATTGCTAATACTGAGCAGGAACTTGGGGTGTCTCCAGATTTCCACCATGAGAATGTTGTATCTGACTCAAGGTCTGATAGCAAGTCTCTAGTTGTGGTCCCCCACTGGCAGTTCAATGCCTCCCTGCCATCCCATCCCGTAAGATCTCAGATGCTCAGCAGGGTCAGCCCCAGTTAGTACCGGGTGCTGGAGATAGTCCTAAGGAGACTTCACTGTCACTGTCCAAGCTTGCTCGGCCGTGGCAAATGAACCTTAGGACTTAAACAGTGGGGTCAGTTCTGCGCACACTGAGCCTCACCTAAACAATCCACTGCACAGGCTGGAAGGGCACAACCCAGGTGGGGTGAGCCCTTCCCAAATCTTCGTTCATGAAGATTGGCCATTAGTTGTGGCCCACGTACCTACTTTCTTTTATTTATTTTACAGCTCTCTTGCCAATCTTTCCACCCCAGTGGAGTTCCTCCCAGCTTTGCCCTCAGTCAGTCATTGATTCCAGGCACCTGCAGTGGGTTTTCTCTTGCCATGCTAAAACCACTCTGGTCTCTGCTCTCAGGAACAACAGCCCCCTGCCCTGCCCTCCCTGCTGGGGTGCCCAGGCTCCCACAGCACAGCTAGGGCTGCAGTGTGGTTCTGTGAATGCAAACCAAGTGCAAAATGCAACATGCAACGTGGAGGGCAAGGCAGGGAAGAATTCCAAGTAGCCCAGGTGTAAATGGCTCCCTATGGAGCCAGGTAGAGGAGTCTTGAGCCTGGAGAAAGGAATTACTCACCTCCTGAGCTTTATCTCCATTCCCCCATAGCTCATCAAGCTCCTCTTATAATGATTGCCTAGAGCTTGTGCTGGGAACATTTTAGACTCCTGTTGGCTGCATTGCATATTAATAATTTAAATATATGGGATAATATATCAGATATATTTAAAATAGTACAATCTTGCTGTACTTTTTTTTACAGTATTTTAAAATTGATGGCCCCTGTTTTAAATACAAGGGATCTAAAATAGAGCTAACACCTACCATACTTTGCCATGACATCCATTTTTAATTATCAAGAACACCAGGCAAAGTTTGCAATATTTTTAACAGAGTTTTATGTGTTGTCACAAGTAGCTAAATTATTGATATGCCACACATTTTATTAAGCATAACATTTCATGAGAATCATAGTTTGGAGATATAATTCTGCTAGAGTTAAGTTGTTAAGGCCAAAGGAGGAGCCTCCAGAAGCAATTCCTGAAGGGGGAAGAAGGCTGGGAAGAGCAAGGTCAGTTTTGTACTTCTCTTGGTGTTTTGGACAGTGAGCATCAAAGAATCCCAAATCCTTTTCTGTGGGAAGGAGAGGAGATGGGAGGACAGACATCCTGGGTTTCCCCTTGAATGCTGAAGAAAAGTGTCCAAAAGGCCTGTAGGTGCTTTGTCTAATTGAAGAACTATTCCTGAATTCCTCTTTTTTGAGGAACTGCTACACCTGCAGCAGGTGTAGCTCCATATCCATAGATCATTACAAAGCCTAACTCATCCCCTCTCACCCTAAACATCTTTGGCCTCCCAGCCCTCCAACAAGAGCCATCAGTGCTACACCAAATTTAGACTTGGGAAGCCAAGACACACAGAGACCAACAGAGAAGCCTCAGAGGATGCAGGGAGTCAAAAGCAGCAGAAAAATCCATGAAGACATCCCAAAAGAACCACCAGACCAGCTCTCTTCTCCTTCCACCTTCCAGCTATGCACCTACAGAAAAACTTCTGGCCAAACACAACCTGAAGGTCATAAGGAAGGAGGAAGTCTGAAGCCAGGTGGAGGTGGGGATGCTCAAACCCAGCTGAATGGTCCCTTCGTGGTGACTCAGGGTCACTTTGGCACAACACCCTTGACAAAAGCCACAAGAAGCACAGAGGCCACTCTTCCACACTGGTTTTTCTCTGTTCTCTTTTATTACTGAATGGACTCTCTCTGCTGGGCACAGTTGTTTTTCCTCCACAGCTAAAGTCTGAACAGGCTGCCCTGAGGAGTAATTTTGGAAGCAGCTGCAATGTTTATAATCAGTGTGGGCAGGTTTTTATTCCTTTAACAGCCATCTATCACACCCCATTTGATTAGTTGCTATTTCTCAGTTTGCCCTCAGAAGGGCTGGAAACTTTTCTTTTCTGTCCTGGACTGGGAGAACTGATGGAATCTCCAGTTCTGGATTCCAGGGACCACAACAGCTGCCCCAAGGCCCATTCTGCAGAGAGGCACCAGGACTGAGGGAGTCACTGGTTTGCACTAATACTGGAGAGGTCTTTTAATTCCCCTCCTAGCAGGGATAGGTTAATTTACAGAAGTGTTTCAAAATCAGCAGGAATCACTGGTCTCAATCCTATTTCTCTTTGTACTTCTGAGTGACTCTTGAGCAGAAAGTTTCATTCTTACTGGTGGGAAAACATTAAAACGTGAACTGCAAATTAAATTTAGGCTGTACATTCAATTCACTACCTTGTCTGAATGCACTTAAGCAAATGCAGATACCTGCACTCATTCACAGTCTGGTTTTTCCAATTTTTTGCCATGTTAAACAATGCTAAGTGATCCCTCCCTTTACTTTTTACAAAATGATAGTTTATTTTTCACTTGTGTCAAACTACTTGGACAACTGGAACTGAATGAAAATGCACAAATCAGCATTTCAAATAGCTTTGTACCAATTACAAGCTCTTCATGTGTGCTAGGTAATAAAAATATTTTTATTAAAACATGATTTGCATTTCAATCTGATTTACTACACAAAAGAAGAATTACATGAGGTCAATAAAATTGAATTGCTTGTTTTCAATAACTGGGGCCAAAACCTTGGAGATGTTAGAGCTAATTGAATAAAAATCAGATGCAAGAAGATAATATCTGAGGTTGCAGGATTAAAATCTGAACTGCTTTTTGGTTTTGTTTTCACCAAATTCCAATTAACTTATTTTTGAGTTTGCTGCTGGATGAAACTCTTAATTTTTTTTTTTCCTCCAGCTGCTGAAAACACCTCCTTTTAAAGTGGAGGCAGACCTTCAGCAAGGTCACTGCAGGTGTTTTTCCAGGTTACATCCATCCTTTCAGTGGTTTCAAATGTTACAAAACATCAGCAGTAAGTGACTTGCTTTACCATTTCCATTTAAATATATTAAGATCTTAATATAGATGGGTCAGAATTTCACACTTCATTTTCTAGTTTAAAAAAAAATCTGATTACTTTCAAGTCATCTATTTTTATCTGCCACATCACCTATAGAGATTCCTTTGTGGGCAGAACATAAATCAGAGCTCCCAGGAAAAGAAAACACCCACAGCTGGATGAACAGTGAGTGTTCATCCACCACATCAGCTGGGGCAGCCACACCTGGGCCAAGAGGGCCTTTAGGCAGAAAAGCTCCTGAAACTTTAACATATGAGAACTAAAGATTCAGTTCCTCCTCCTGCAGATACAACACCGCCCTGATCTCCACACACCTCTTGTCTCCTGCATCCCACAGTGTGAAAGGAATGTGGCTGCCCCATCCCTGGAAGTTTCCAAGACCAGGCTGGATGGAGCTCTGAGATACCTGGTCTAGTGGAAGGTTCCCCTGCCCATGGCGGGGGTTGGAATAAGATGATATTTAGGATCCCTTCCAACCTAAACCATTCTGGGGTTCCATGGAAGTGGATGGATGCTCAGAACCCGCCTTACACCTCATCCAACAGCCAGTTTGCATGTCAATCCCATTTTTGCCCTTTAAAGGTGGAAAAAAGAGTCTTGTCTCTTTCCAGACTGTGGGTGGAGGTTGGAGAGGCTTCAGTTTCCCTGCAGCAGGACCACCCCAGGCTTGCCCATTGCTGGATCTCTGGTTTCTCTCCACAGATCTCCAGCCACCTGAGTCACTCTCTAGAAACCAATTTTTCCAGACTGGTGGAAACCAATAGAGAGCCCATTCAAAGAGCAGACCCTGTTCTTCATCCAGCTTTTGTTATAAAATCCTAGAATGGCTTGGGTTGGAAGGGACCTTAAAGATCACCTCATTCCAACCCCCTGCCATGGGCAGGGACACCTCCCACCAGCCCAGGTTGCTCCAACCTGTCCTTGGACACTCCCAGGGATGGGGCAGCCACAGCTTCTCTGGGCAACCTGTGCCAGGGCCTGCCCACCCTCACAGGGAAGAATTTCTTCCTAATTACACCAATCTGTTGTTACTTTTAAGCAATAATGCAGAATTCTAATGGCCTCTACCAGATCACTGTGACCTACCAGAAAACTAGTTTTCACCCACATCAAGGTATTTGAACTTCTACAAAAATTAGTTTCATTGAAGGCAGAAGTCTTCCCTCAGACCTTATTGCTTAAGTCACTGGAAGTCTGTGTGCAGTACTGGAGATGTGAAAGGTGACTTCAGGAATCAATGCTGATATTGGCTCCAAAGAGAGAATGAAGCTGACAGGGCAGCAAATTGATTTGGACATGAGTAATTACTTAACTTATTAGTGTCCTTGTCTGTACCACCACCTAAAACAGAGATGACAGGGAGCTCAGGAGGAGCTACAAGCAGGACAGCCACAGTGTGCACACCCTGGGACTGCTTGGAGCCTTCCAGCTTAAATTTATTGGTTATCCTGTTTGTGCACATCCCTCCTTGCAAGTACAAGCCAGTAACGTGAGACGTGTAGAGCAGCAATTTCTTCCAAAGGCAAAACAGAGTATGTTGGGGAAAGCATTAAAAAGATGAGATGCAGAATGGAGGAGACAGTATTTGAGTGTCACAGTATGAGCAGGTGGATGCAGGGAGTAGGTCCAAAATACACAGGTGAGGAAGAGCAGTCTCCCAGTCAGGGCTCTTCCTATTTTTATGTATGATCATATTTAGAAAGCCCATACGCACCCACTATTCTGCTCTTTGGGCAGCCCCTGAGGTGAAGCACCATTGTTAATGCCACATAACCTGGGGACCAGTTTTACCAAGATATAAAAAATTTTTAATTTATTTAATGATATCATTTTCTCGAGCCCCTGTGCCCATGCCAGCAAGAGGAATCCTTTGGGCTTTGTGCCTTAAGGGAAAATCTCCAGTTTCATCAGCACAGTCTCTGAGCAGAGATCAGCAGTGCTGAACCCCCCGGTGAAGAACATTGTCCCTCTGAACATTTGGGGACACTGAGGTGCTGCATCCTGCTGGCCACACTTCAGAACACCACCAGTGGTGGCACAAAGCCAGCACCACCTCCAAGGGATGTTACACAGTGCAGGGAGAATCAGACATCACCCAAATCCACCCATGCAAACACAAGAGAAACAACAGAAAAACAACTCAAAACACAGGGTACATCTTCAAAACATTGGCCAGAAGGCATTTGGTGGGAAATGTAGGCCAGCTCCCAAACGAGGGACATGCATTTTTCATGACCTTCCTCATCCTTGATTTTTCTAACCTTCAAACATATGTAAAGAGGGGTTTCCCTTCCTCTCCTCCCATGAGCTTCAGCCTTGCTTTGCTGTAGACAAGAGCAGCTCAGGGTGGGTGGAGAAGGACAGGAGTCACCAAGGAGTCCCTTGCTCTCTTAAAAGCCAAGCTTGATCCTAGAAAAAAAGAGTCTGAGTCCTCCTTAAGGTGGAAACCCCAGAAATAATACATCCCATGAAGCACTAAAGTGCCATTTGGAAATGAAAAAAAAATGAACAACAGGAGGAGGAATTTATCTTAAAAGATGGTCTCTTTTTTGAATCCATCAAACAGGGACCTCACCTCCTGCCCCAGCCTCAGAGACTGCCTGTCTTAGGTGGACAATGCAGGAAACTGGGTTACTCCTGGTTGGTTGTGTTTCATCTCAATATTTACCACCCCTTCCTGTGCAGATGAAAAGGGAGATGTAGGAAACCTAAAGATAAAACAGTGAAAACAAGAAAATCCCCAGTCCTGGTGGAAGAACACCAGAGTTCATTTTCTTATGAGGGTTACACCAAAGGACTCAGCAAACCAGCAACATTCACTTCGGCCTGGGAGCTCATCAGAGGAAGAGTCTCACTTGATACACACTCTTATCTCTGCTCACTCTGTGTTTCACAGTTGCTGGCACCTCACACGCTGTTTAGCACTCACATCACCTGCTCAGTCTCACAGACCATCAGCTGGAACTGCAGAAATCTCTTCACACAGCTAGAATTCAAGAGCTACCACTGCCAATTGCCACCACTGGCTGATGCTGCCACCACTGGTGGTCACCAAGCCCAGAGCAGAGCTCCAGGTCTCCACCTGCCTCTCCAAAATGAGGTGAGGGGCTGAGGAAGGGTGGGAATTCATAAGGGAGTTTGCTCAGGTTCCCATCTTCAAAGAAGAATAGCTCAGAGAAGAGCACGTAAGCACACTGACATTTTTTTCCTCCCCTCTAAAGACTAAATCATGGATGATGAAGCACTTGCAATCCTCTGAACTTTTCCACATCCACTGCCTTCAGAGCAAGGGCAGCATCCCTAGTTTTCCCACAGCAGCAGCACAAGTTCTGATGCCTCAGTAGAAGATGAGCTGTCTCTGAGCTCCCACTCTGCTTCTTACCACACAAACACTTAGCAGTGAGAGCACAAGCTCCATCCACAAGTCTCACACTGATATCTAGTCCATCACATGCCATTGGTACCAAACCACAATCTGTGGTTTGGATTCATCCTGGGGACACGCAGCTAAGAGCCCCCCTGCAACTGAGGTCAATTTTTGAAGAAAACATTAACTGAAGGAAGCACAGATCTTAATGTTTGCAGGATAACTTTTCCCCATTTCTGGGCAGCACAGTGAGACCTCCCCTGCATCTGAGTGTCAAATAAAGGCTGTGAGCACTGCTCCCACAGGGATGACTCTCATTAACCAACCTTATATCTGAACTGCATTTCAATTGCACCAGTACAGCAGCCCCCAGACATCTGAACAGGAGGTTTCTCCATGCAGAGTCATTTCAGCAATCATTTCCAGAGCTCAAACTCCCAAACCTATTTCCCCACTCCCTCACATATATGTGATGATGTGCATGAGCAGCATTTAACTCCTTTGGTGGGAATAGGTAGGTATGTTTGCCTCCTCCATGTGGGCCTTGAGGAAATACCCTGCACACGTGCCCAGGAGAGATACAGCAGCACTTTGGTCTCTGCTCCTGGCCCTATTCACACCATGATGGGAAGCCCAGTGCAGGGCAGCTCTCCCAGAACCTCTGCAGCACATAAAGGAAGACATTTCAATCACATCAGCTTGATATCCAAAGCTAAAGGATAATGTTTCAATGCCTGGCTGCCAGCTGGAGGCTAAAGCCTCAAATCTGATAGTGAAGATCTTTTGGTCTGGGGCTAAAACTGAGTTCTGGCTTCATCATGCCTCATGGTTGGGGACAGCCTAGTCCCAACTTGTCCCCAAACCCTCCTGCTTCCCACAGCTCACCCTGTCCTCAGGGCTGGACACCAGCAAAAGGTGTCAGTCAGGTGGGATTTTTGTTCTTTTGTGGGTGACAGTCATTTTTTTAAACCACGAAACCCAAGTGAGTGGCAGGGAGTAGGTGATACAGAGAAGTTTAAATCTGTAATGCCAACAAATACTTGGTATCAGCCAATATGCTGAGTGACAGCAGCCCTTTCCCAGATCCTGATGTCTTAATTGCAGCTGCTCCGCGCCAGCAGCATTCAGACTCCTCTCAGCATGCCCAGGAGCTGCTGGGGAGGCACCAAAGGAAATTTGCTGTGAAAAATCTGCAAGAAACCCGGGACTTGAAGCCACGCCAGAGTCATGACAGACAAAGGAATAGCAGCCTTAGAAGACACAAAGCCAGAGTACCAAATCTCCGAGCACCCCACTCAGTGAAGATTTAACCAGGTTACAGGGCATTTTACAGGAAAAATATGCCTCCTATTTGCTGTATGAACAGATTGCAGTTGTGTTTGGTACCCAGGCTTGCAGCTCTGTTCGGCTGTAGCACAATAAATGCAAATAAAAGAGGAGTTAAGTTGCATTTAACCACACAGTCCACTGTAGGGAGCTGCACTGACAAGGGGCTCGCAGAGGCATTTCCCAGGAAAGGAGCCAAAGCTCCTGCCCAGCCCTCTGTACAAGTTGCCAACTGCTCCTGCACAGCTTGCAGGGCTTTGCTTTTGTTTTTGGAGCTGTGAATAACTACTTCCCACATTAGCAAACTCACCACAGAGCCAGTGTTGGCCACTGTTTGTTATTTTCTCCTATTTTCAGCTGACAAATTAAACAAGGAACACAGAACATCAGCTATTAGCACTAGCCCTTTATAACACTCTGAACAAAGCTGGTTTGCCACATTTTCAGAAGCAGAGAAACATGATACTTTAAGAACTGACACCCTGAGAGGCAGCAAAGTTAACACCCAGAAGTGGGAAGGTCTTTGGTGCAGCAGACCTGGAGGAAGAGGGTCCAAAACCTCGATGAATCTCTGTCACAATGACTGAAATGTTTAGAAACTGGTGTCAGGGCATCCATAGCAAGTGACTGTGAACCCAGGGGTCCTCAGCACCTTTGCAGGGAAGAAGTTGGTCAATCTGAGGCACTTCAGGCCTTTGCTGCTGTTCCTCCCCAGTTTCACTGAGGTTGAGAAGTGTTGTGGGCTGATAAGGATGGAGGTAAATCTGGACACCAAAGATGTTTGCAACACGATGTCTATTGAGAGCTTCACTGCCCAAGCAGGAGGGCATCCTGCTTTAATGGCTTCAGACTGAAGGACAGCAGATTTAGAATAGGTATTAGGGAGAAATTCTTCCCTGTGAGGGTGGGCAGGCCCTGGCACAGGTTGCCCAGAGCAGCTGTGGCTGCCCCATCCCTGGGAGTGTCCAAGGCCAGGTTGGACAGGGCTTGGAGCAACCTGGGCTGGTGGGAGGTGTCCCTGCCCATGGCAGGAGGTGGAACTGGGTGGCCTAAGGTGCCTTCCAACCCAAACGGTTCTGTGATCCTATGACCCTCCCTTCCACGGAGCTCATGGGGCAGCACCAGCTCTCACCAACTAATACATCACCCCCCTCAGCCGTTCCAGTGTTTCCAGTCCAGCAGGACTGGAGAATAGAACAGAGAAAGGCTTGCAAACACATCTACATCTTTTCTCTGTAGTTCGTGCTCACTCTGTCCTGCAGTTATTTTTAATTATAACTCACTCCAGAAATAACCTCTGAAACATTGCCACACAGTGCCATGATTCCCCAGCCTGTGGAGCAGCAGCAACTGGCCCTGGAGCAGATCTGCCTGGCTCTGCCTGCAGGGTCACATACCCACCACCCCCATGCTACTCAGGCTCCTTCTAAATACAATCATTCAAAGGAAACTTTGGCTTTGCAACAAACCTCACTGAGGCACAGAGGCAGTAAGAGGATCCAGCAACAGAGGCAAAGGGCACACATTATTCCTTGTTATTTCATTTGTAGTTCAAGGACATGCATATTTGTCAGAAGCCTTTTCCCCCTGCCCTCTTCCCCTGCCAGCTCTTTTATCACCAGCTCATAGCCCCTTACACTGACACAAAGCTGCTCTGAGTCAGGAAACCATTCCCAAGGCCAGCAGCTTGCAGGGTTCAAAGCCACCCTGGCATCTGGCACCTCCCCATGTGCCAGCGGACACCCCACACTTCCCCACCACACTTCTCCTCCACATCCCCATGAAACAGGAAAACAAAACCTGCCCCAGTCTGCTGTCAGGGCACCCAGCCCAGGAACAAACCTGCTCAGCCATAGGGATAGGGTGGTTGAAGCCCCCACTTTCCTCCTGAAGGCTCTGCCTGAGACTAAACAGAGAACTTGAAATGAAAATTTTAAATATCCAGATTTTTAAATTCAGGAGCACTCTCTGCTTTTGGACTTCAGCATCTCAGCCCCGAGAAAATAAGAGTACTGCAGTGCTCCATAATTATTTTTTTATCTTAATTTCCCAGAATAATACAGAATCAGGAAGATTTGCTTTCAAATGCTAATTTTTATTTTTTTTTAAAGTACAATCCTCCGAGCTGGTGGCTCTGACTGTTTGAAGGCTTTTTTTTAACAAAAAAAAAATTAAACTTCCCTTCATAGAAATTTCAATAGCTACAATATTTCCATGGCTTAGGTGAGCCAAGAGCAAAGATGACCTCAAAGACCTGCAGCAAACCAGCTGAGCTGGGATTTGCTTTGTGCACCCAAAGAGGCAAGAAACAGCCTGGAACTAAGCTCAGGGAATGGATAGCAGGGTGGTGTGTCTGGCAGTGCTAAAAAATGCAAAGGCACCAGGAGGGCATCTCCTGCATAACTCATCTGCCTTTCAGCATCAACTCAGTAGTAGGGCCAGAAGTGAAGCCAAAACACTGAAGCAGCCAAAAAAAGCAAGTTGGGCAAAAAAGGAAAGGATCTGAGTAGTCTCAAGCATCCCAGCTTATTTTCCCATTTTTTCCAGTGACAAACAAATGGGCTTGGAAGGTGACCAAGATCCTTTCTACGTGGCAACATTCTCCAGCACAATTCACACATCCAATAACATTCTTAGGTTTAAATTTTCCCCCAGGCTGATCAAACCCTTGCAGAGGCACCTTTAGGTTCTGGGGTACCATCTGCTTTTCCCAAAGAACGATGGTGGCAAACTAAATATGCACAAACTGCTCTGGGTGGAGGGTGGTCCTTGGGGGGAGCTGAGTCTTGGCTGGGGGGAGCTGGGCTCAGCTTTGCTACAGATTGTCTGGGCAAACTTCACCAAATAGTTTCATTTTTCTTTACTCCATGCACTGTTTGTAAATGGTAGATAATCATACCTTCCTACCTACTATGAAGACACAAAAACAGTGAGGAAATCACCTATTGAGACATTCAAAGATGATCTTAGAGCCACAGATCCTATTAAAGAGCTTCAAAAAAGCCAAGCTGTGCTGAGATCTCTCTTCAACAAAAACTTGAGTTCAGCAGTGATCAAACCCAGCTCCCAGACAACATCCAGGGCTGCTGTTCCCTGTGATTCAGAAATTCTGAGAGCTTTTGCCAGTGAGCTTCCAAAAAAACCTCAGTGTTTAGAGTAGTTTTGATGTTGCTTATGCAAAGACACACAAACAGCTTAAAGAACAAGGTGTATAAAGGCCATAAGCCAACATTTCTCCCCTTTTCTTAGTGAGTCTCTTCACAAAATTAGCTCAAAAAGCCTCATATCCACTTGCCCTTTGCACATTCCCCCCAGATACATTTTACTCCATAGGAAAGTACAGCAAGTCCTTTTCTGCTAGGTTTGCAGTCAGTGGACACCCAGAATAAACCAGCACCGTTTTATTTATGTTTTTAATACTGCCCAGTAATTACAAGGGACTGGGTGGTACTGCAAGGAATTCCCACATCACATCTTTCTTTCGCTGCAGGGACTGGCAGAGCGTTTTTCTCCCTGCAAACCTGACCCCCCTCAGGCTGCACCAGGAGCCTGTTCCACCAACAGTGCCAGTAATCTGGTGGCCTGTCCCCATCTGCAGTGGGATGAGCACCAGAGGGGGCTTCCCATACCCTGTGTCCCCCTTCCTGCTGCCAGGTAGAGGAAGGGGAAGGCATTTATTACCTGTTCTCATCCCACAGTTAAAAGCAAATGTGTATCCCAGTGCTGAATGCTTGGCAGAATACACCAGCACTGTGCTGCCTGGCAGGGGAAAGAAGAAATAATTGATATTTTAAAAGAAATAAGTTCTCTGCTGCTGTTGGTTCAGTAGAAATCCATTGTACAGAATCCATAATTACAAGTCTGGGACCACCGTAAGTCAATTTATTTCCTTTTCTCATGCTTCCCAGTGGAGCTATAAGGGGAAGGCACATTTCTGCAAAGAACCAAGTGCATTTCAGTGACATTTGCCCCATCACATGAAATAAAACACATGTACACACCCCCCCCTCACTTTATAGAGCCCTGCATGGAGCCCAAAGCCAGCACTACACTCAATTCACAGATCAAGGATCACTCCTAATGGAGGCAGCATGACAGAATTCATTTAATATTCTCTTTGGATTCAAAATAATAATATTGTCAACTAAATAAAAGGCAAGCATTCATTTGTATGTAAAACAGTTTGGTATATCGGGTCTATTTATGTCTGTTCTGCCTTCCAGCTACAAAGATTTATGACTGAACACCCAAGGGACCTTTATATATCTATCCAAATTCATGCATTTTTTTCATTAACCTGTGTACTAGCATCTTGTACAACTTGGCATGAAACAATAATATAGATTTTTTTCCGTTTATATTCAAGCAAAGGAGGGAAAAGTTCCTGCCAATAATAGAGATAAAAAATAAACTCTCTGGGCTGGTTTGTTGTACATATAGATCTGTATTTAATTGTACATAGGTGTGTATGCAAATGTATAGGGGCACAATTAGGGACACATGTCTATACACACACAGGGGGGTTCTGCTCCTCCCTCTGCCTGTTCTTTTCCTTCTCCCATTTCAATTCTCCCCCAGCCTTCCCACCTTCTTGCAATGCCAGACTTGTTCCTCGTTCAGTATCTCCCTGGTGACACGACAGAAACAGCTGCAATAAATTACTCAGTGTGCTTTTTTCATTAAATATATTTTTTAAAGTGAAAGTTTGAAAGACAGAAGGGTATTTGTATAGAGGCAGAACAAGCACCTTTATAACCCCTGGAAAATTGCTGCTGGATGAAAGAGGTGGAAATCTGGAGGATATAGAACAAATCTGAGCTGCTGCTTAGGCTAACAAAAAGTTTCTTAACTACTTGGGATGGGGTTTTTTTTCTAAATCTTTTGGTTAGGCCAATTATATTACTTGTTCATGGTTTCAGCTTAGCAAAGCTGTGCCAAAGAGACTCCACATCTGATATCCTTGGAAATTGGCTGAGCCTTGAGGAGGGGGATGGTTCCCAACCCCATTTTGTATTTTGGTGATAAGGTGGCAAGACATCCCAGGAGCAGGAGGGGCTGAGTGGCTGCTGGAGCCAGCAGGAATCTCTACAAGGGAGCCACTGTGCCCTGAGGAAAGGCTGGGAGAGTTGGGGGTGCTGAGCCTGGAGAAACCCCCAGAGAGGTCTCACTGTGGCTAAGCAGGACCTGAAGGGGTCCAGAGGAAAGGTGGGGACAGTGTTCATCAAGGCTGTGGGTAGAGAACAAGGGGGGATGGCTTGGAAATGGAAGAGATTCATTTAGGTTCCACTTGCTTTGGGGAAATGTTTTTCTCCAGTGAGGGTGGTGAGGCCATGGCACAGGCAGAGAGGCTGTGGATGTCCCATCCCCAGGAACATTCAAAGGTTTCCTTGATGGTTTGCTTCCCATCCTTCATCGCTCTCTGCCACTCAAGAGGGTAAACCCAATGCAAAGCAATCCTCACCCTGCCCAGATTCCTGCTGCTGGCAGTGAGCTCACAACACCAGCAATTCCACCTCTAGAAAATGCCACTTTTCTGGCAAAACTCCCATTTGAAGTGCCAGCAGAGCAACCAGATCACCCCAGCAGCAAATGCCTCCTCTAGTCCCCGTGACTTCCCTGCTTCATCCTATGTCTATCCATCACAAGCAGCCACTTTTACCTACTTTCCCAATCCCCCCTCCTTGCTGGCACCTTACCCAGGCACAGCTGAGGTGCTGCAGGGAAATTTCTGCCCCATATGGGATTATTTCGTGATGGGAACTGAGCATGCTGCCTTCCCTTGCAGGCTGTTGGGGGAACAGACAACATTTTCAAGGCAGCAAGGAACATACTGAATCCAGGAGACATCCATAACTCAGAACCTCATGTGGATTGAATTGCATTAAAGTTCAACTTCTCTACTTAAAAAAAAATCTCCCCAAGAGGGCCTTATTGTTCTTCTTTCTCTTCTACTAAGAATTGCCAATGTTTGTTCTTTGTGGCTTGGCAGAGGAGGCAGGTTTTGGAACAGCAGCAATTCCAAGTAGCAAGAGCATTTGTATCCCACCCATCCTCAGACTTGGACTTTCACCTGTCTCACACACACACTAAGAGGGCTATTGCTGAGGTAGCATCACCCAATTAATGTCATCCAAAAACCAGTCCCTCTGCCTCCCCACCAGCAGCCAGAGGGAATTACACCTCACTGAAGCACTGAGCCCTGTCATTGAGGTGACAGGCTTCTTCCCCACCCTCTGCCTCTTCCAAGACATAATTGAGCCCCTTAAGTAAGCAGTAAAACAAGTACAGGAGCTGGGTGGAAAAGCTCAAACATAAATCTTTGAGTTTTCCTACTAGACTACTGTATTTTTTATGTTTACTAACACAGGCTTAGGCAGAGAAATCAATCTTAAGTGAAAAGACCAGCCTTTCCAGGGGCAGCTTTGGTTGCACAGCATTTTCTCTCAGGCCTGAAAATTTGAGAGTATCTTAATTTTTTTCTAGAAGTGGCTCCTTGGGGTACAATTTTCAGCAGGGCTTCATCCCATACTCCTGCTATGTAGGTGCACTCAGTTCTTCAGAAAAAGGTTCTCCCACCCCTATGGAGTTTCCTTGGACTCTGGCTTCCTTACAGGATGCAGGCCCTGGCCTCCATCTGTGCTTCTGAGAAGTATTCCTTGCACCCACAACTGTCATCAGGTGCTCAATATGCTGGTTATTTTAATGGATCCAAGCAACTCCCACAGAGTCTGTCCCTGGTCAAATAGCAGTTTGGAGGAATCTCACCTTTATGCAGCCACCAGCCCAACCCTCCTCTTCCTATGGGGAGTGTTTTGGTCAAGACATCATCCAATAAACCACCTCAGCAATGACCAGCAGGACGTAGCACCACGTTTTGATGTGTTTCTGTACCTTGTGCTCATGAGACTCTTGTCCAAAAGGTCTGTGAACCCATTTCAGTCATTAAAAGTAAGTATGACTTCTTTCCTTGATAGAGTTCCCTGCTCTGCAGGCTGTCACAACTCTATATCACCCCCATCATGGAATAGGATATTTTATACTCTAACCCTCACAGACAAAACTGGACCCTAAAGTTTCACTATTCATTACACAGCAAACCTGCACCTATGCTTCCCTGGCCTGGGCTGGTGCTGTGGCTGACTCATGGATTTCCCGCTGTGGAAAATACTACCTTGTCACCAGGACAGCAGTGAAAACTCCAAGCTGGAGTCCCATGTGTGCAGCAGGTAAGCATGACCACATACCCTCCCTGGAGAGAGCTTTCTGTCCCCCTCAGGATGGCTCCTGGCTTGATGGATCCCTCTCTGCCCAACATCCCCACAGAGAAGGCAGGGCTCCTACTGGGGACCATTTGCTTTGTTCCTGCCTCTCTGGTCCTGAGACTACAGGCAAAAAACCCCCACATCATTCCCATTTCCTGCACTTTGTCCAGCCACTTACTGGAATTACAAGACATCAAGATCAGAGGTGTTCCCTTTCTTTGAGGGCAGCCTGTCACAAGGGACCCATCTCATTTTCCACCTCAGGACAGGCTTTGCTGAGCTGAGCAGTGACAGGCAGTCCCAGACAGTCATTCCTTGTGGGGCTACACAAAGTGTGAAGCACAGGGAGTGTTCACTCGCATGAGATCTAATGAGCTGGGAGTGCAGGTAGCAGCCAGCAAACCATTTCTTACCAGGCATTCCTCCCAAAAATAATGCCAAGAGCAGCACAGTTTCCTACCCATCAGGAGAAGCAAGCCCTGCCACATCAGAGACTCTCACCAGGGGTGAATGGGTAAAACCCAACACAGAGACACATAAGAAAGGCATCCTCATCCAACAAACCACAAGATTAGCCTTTTAAAAGTCACATTTTGCCGCCTTCCTGGCTGCTCCTCATGCACAACACACCTCCGAGACATGATAATAAAAGTGCCACACTGTTCCCTCGTGCAGCTTTGCAGGTACACTGAAAACAGTGATTTTCATGACTAAATGGATGGAAGAGTTGTAGAACAAGATGTCAGCTTGCTAAGTACCTCAACTCAGAGTTACATACACAATTATTCTCTCCACAAAAAAATCAAAGGTGATCCATCAATTACTGTCTTTTTACCCCTACCTACTTTTCTATTATTTTGTACTTTTAAAATGTTGTATGTATTAACTAAACAGAATTTACAGTGCACACATCGATTTTCCATTTATCTTGCTTAAGCTGAGTCTGAAAAAAGTCAAACTATTTTTTTCCTGCCACAAGTCAAGCACATGGAAACATGTGCAGTATAACTGTGCTCTTGCCCACTTGCTCATCACCAATGTCCCCCAAACCTATAGCAAATGAGGATTTTGGTATTTGATATCCAGCAAGGCCAGGTTGGAGAGGGCCCTGAGCAAACCTGCTCTGGAGAATGACATCCCTGCCTGTGGTGGAGGGGTTGAAACGAGATGATTTTTAAGGGCCCTTCCAATCCAAACCACTCCATGATTCTCTGATATGTGTAAAAGGTTGCCCAGAGAAGCTGTGGCTGCCCCATCCCTGGAAGTGTCCAAGGCCAGGTTGGACAGAGCTTGGAGCAACCTGGGCTGGCAGAAGGTGTCCCTGCCATTGGCAGGGGGTTGGAATGAAATGACCTTTAAGTACCCTTCCAACCCAAACCATTCTATGATATTATGTGACTTTATTCTTAAAAACCACTGGAAATACACATTAAAAACTAGAGTTTCTAATGCTGACACATAAGTACTGTCAGGGATTAGCAAGGAAGGGCTTGGCTTTCTCCTGGGCTGTGCTGACAATACTTGCAATTCAGAGCCAAGCACACACACATAGGGAAAGAAGTTCATGCAGCCCCATGGGAACAGGCCATGGCCATCTCTGACAGCCTCTCACAAGGTAGGGTCAGGCATCCACATCCCTGCAGTGATGCTCTGCCCCTCCCACACCATCACAACAACCCATCTCCTCCCCTCCCCAATGACTCTGAGGTTTCTAGATAAAAAGCTGCTAATGTAGGTTAATGCATAATTAAACACGTGATTTGCACACACAAGCAACTTGGGTATCTCCTACTAATACACAAATATTTTTAAATGGTCAGAGACAAATGAGACAGAAACAAGGCAAAAACCTGCTGCTCCCAAAGCTTCCCACCAAAATTAACGTTGCTGTGTCCCCAGAGCCACCAGGCAGCTTGGGACACTGCTGTGCCTCTCCTGGCACGAGATGCCAGGACTCGGGGACATGGTGCAGCAGCAGAGGTTGGGATCACACTGAACACACCCAGTGACCCCCCCCAGACACCGCACATGCCAGCAACAGTATGCTGGTTATGTCTGGGATAGAGGTTATTTTCTTCACAGTAGCTGGGATGGGCCTGTTTGGGGTTTGTACTGGAGACAGTGATGGTAAAGATGTTTTCGTTACTGCTGAGCAGGACTTCCACACAGCCAAGGCCTTTTCTTCTGCTCATTTCATCCCACCCCACCAATGTGAAGGCTCAGGGTGCACAAAAAGCTGGTAGGGGATCCCTTGGGACCGAAAGGACATCCCATATCATATGGTTTCATGCTTAGCATATAAAGCTATGGAGAAGGAGGAAAGGGGAGCACTTGGAATGGTGGCATTTGTGTTCCCAAGTCACTGTTACATGTCATGGGTCCCTGCTGTCCTGGGGATGGCTGAACACCTGCCAGCCACAGGGAATTAATTCCTTGTTGGCTTTGCCTGTGTGCACAGCTTTTGCTTTTCCTATAAAACTGTCTTCATCTCAACCCATGAGTTCTCACTTTTACCCTCCTATTTTTCTCCCTCATCCAACCAGAGGGGAGTGTGGAAGCAGCTGAGGGGAGGAACTGAGCTGCCAGCTGGGGATGGATCACAACAGTGATTTAGTAGTAAGTGAGGCTGAAAAAGGATTGCATCAGACCCCAAACACTTTTTCTTTCTTTAAAAAATTGTGATTTTTCTGTCTTGGTTTTCCTGGTGCACAATTTTGCTCCCCAAGCTGGAGCATGACTGACCAGGTCATTGAGCTCTTTGATGGTCCCTCACCAAGTCCCACCTGGGAAAGGCCAACAGGGAGGGGACTGAGGGGCACCTGATCTTTCTTTGCCCCAGCTGTGGCATTCCCTGAAGCCTGAGCGAGCCAGGGAGGCTGCCTGCAGGTTCCAACCATCCCTGCTCATGCTGCTAAGTCCAACAGCAGTAGGTACAGTGATTATCCTGCCCTGCAGAGAGCTGCAAGCACACCTTCATAATGGCACAGGTGGATATTAAATGCTTTCTTGCAGCCCTACTGTTCCACACCATCATTAGGACAAATGGGGAGTGGGAGAAAGTCGGGGAAGGTTGTGTCTTTTGGCTCCCCTGTGTGCTGAAGATTAATTTAGAACACGTTAATTACATTTGGATATGCCTGAAAGCCAGCAGAGGCATGAGCAAGTGTCCTGAAGGTAATTGAGCACTGCAACAAGAAAGTTATTTTGGCAGATTTTTCTTTGCAGGGAGGGGCAAAGGAGGAGATGGGGAGAACATCTAATCAGGGGCATGACTCAGAGCATCCCCCTGGCCCTGCAGCATTGGCAGGCTCATCCCCACAGATTCAGCTGCTGCAAAGGGACCCACTCAACCCAAAGCAGTGGTCTCCCTCCTGAGGGCCTGACAGGAGTACACTGAGAAGGACATTCAAGGCCTTCAAGCATACCAAGGACATTCATCCTCAGATCTGTATTCAAACACACGTGTCCCCCATACAACTGTATCTTCATTCTATTATTGTTAATTTTCAAGCAAATGTCCCAAACCCCCAGCTCTTCTATTAGGCAATTTACTGAGGTGTCTGGAGCCCTTAATGAAGCCAACCCTCAGTGCTCTCTCCCACTAAACTCTGTTCTGTCAGGTCACCCAATGCTGCACTAAGGCACAGCTATCACATCTCACACTGCATCTCAACCAGCTTCCTTTTGGGGATTGCCATTCTGCTCCCAGGCAATAATCAGGTCCCCTGTGGAGAGGTGCTTGGTAGTGGCTGTGCAGGACTGCTCAGCACAGGGCAGGGTTGCACCAGCCCTCCTCTTCTCCTCACCTGAGGAAATGCCCTTTGCACCACTGCAACATCTCCGTAAGTGTGGTGGGAACCTGTGGCTGTTACTTTACATAAATGTTTCAAAGTAGGGATCCTTTTGGAGGAACCAAGTTTCCTTCTCTATGCCCACCACTGAAGGAGCCTACTCTTCCAGCAGAAACACTTTGCACTCAGCACCTTAGTCCTTTCATGTACTGCTCCACTTTTCCCAAAATTCTTTTAAATTTTGCACAAAAGGAAAAGTGCAAACTCTCCCCCATGTTTTGACCTACATTCATTTATCAAATTGTAGCTAAAAATAGAGCCAACTATGCAGAAATGGCTTAAACTGTTTTTGCACTTTCTCTCTTTTACCATCTATTTTAAGGCTGCTCCAGCACTTTTCGAAGATGAACAAATGAGGGGTATGTGGTGGGTGGAAGAAAACATTGGCCTCACTGATGGGATGGCACAGATGCTCCTCCAGCTCAGACCCTGAGCCCCAGGAAGAATTGGACCAATGCGACTTCTGCTCATATCCCAGGGACAGGTTTGCAGTGAAGTCCTGCAGTTTGGAAGGGCTCAGTTTTGGTTTAGGTGGTGGCTCTGCTTCTCTCCAGGTTTGGCTTGGGCAGAAAATCCCCCACCCCTGTCTACACAAGGGGAAGAACACGTTTGTGGTCACCTTGATGCTCACTCATGGCAACCCTGAGCCAGGAGGAGTTCTTTCTTCCTGTCTTGATGTCATGGAACTCCCACAATGAGTGATGTGAGACAGGAATGTCTTGAGACAAGGCAAAGAAACCCTCAGCCCCAAAACTTCGTAACACCTCCACCCACACCCTGAGCATCTCCTGAGCTATTCATGATGAAACACCTTTTCCAGCACAGAAATGAGGTTTTTCCCCACACAGAGTGAACTTGTGGATGAAGCCCATAGGATTATTTGCCTGCATTTTAGATGGAGGAGGAATATTTTGTGGTGTCTGCCCAGCTCCTGGAGGCCAACACACAGCATATTTGCAACCTGTGGATTACTTAGCTTGACAGCCACGTTCTGACAGCAAAAACCTGTATTATTTCCATACAGAAAATTAGCACTCAGGAAAAGCAGAAACAGAAGGATTGCCACCTGACCTTGCCTGGGGAAGCAAAGCAGTGAGTATTTGGCCAAGGCTAGAGAGAAACTAGTGAAAAAGTGGGTTAAAAACAAGTACTTTGCATGGAAAAAATTACAGACAGGTGCACTTCTGAGCAAAGCAGCTGGTGAGCTGGAGCAGAGGAGCCCTGGTTAGTCCATTAGTGGTCTCCCAGCTCCTCTCACTCCTTACTTTTCCAGTTGTGTTTGCAGCTGGTGGGAGGGCACAGAAGGAGGACATCAACTGCAACAGGACCTGGAGGAGCAATGAAGGCTGGAATGAGCTTCCACTTGTAGTGCAAAGTGCTGAGTGCTCCTGTTACTCCAGCTGTGCAGAGAGAACTTTCAGCCTTTTCCTTTGGTTTTAGTCACCCAGTCCCTATTCTTGTTCTTCATCTTCTTTGAGAGCTCACAGCTGGCCCTACAGTTTCTGCAGGAAGGAACTTGCCCTGCCCTTAAGCCAGCTCTTCCACAGCCCCAAGGCTGGTTACAAGTACTGGTCAGCACCTTGATGCAGCCACAAAACCCACAGCAGTTTCACCAGAAAATAATTCAGCATTACAGTTAAGAGCACCAGCATCTCACCTAAAGGCCTAAAACCACATTATGGAATGTTTTTTGTGCACTCATCCCCATCGGCTTTGATCACAAACACCCACAGCTCAGTCCCTCCTTCTCTCTAAGCCCAAACCCTCTCCAGGTTGGCCAGAGCAGCCCCCAGGCTCTCACAGGTGCCCAACCAGTGCAGGAGGAGCCACAGATTTGGCAATCAGGCCAGCATGGGAGAGAGGGAATTAAAGCAGATTGCAGCATCAGCTTTGAGCTGATAAATCAGCTGTGGGTACCATTCAGAACAACAAGCATCTGAGGCTGGAGATACAATTGTGCCTTTGAGCAGGGCAGAAATGCTCACAGAGGCACAGCAGCCCAAATGCCTGCCCAGGGACCATGCCCAGCCCTTGCTTCATACTCAGCCTGCCCAAGGACTGCCCAAGCAGCCTGTCTGAACCTTCCTCCCTCAGGCCATAGCCCAATTCCATGAGAACAGGCAGGACCAGTGCTCCCAGTGCCCACAACCTGAGCCTCCTGTGCTCACCTTGAGGTGCAGCTGGTCACCAAAGGGGCCACAGCATGTGGGAGAGCAGCAGGTTCAATGAGGTGGTGCCAGGGGAGGGCTGGGGGGACTGAGCACCCTGCCAGAGCAGTCTCCCACATATTATTATAATATTTATTTAAGAAACCAACCCTTTCACTTAGCAGCAGGCAGCATCTCATTAAATGTGTTGGGTTACCTGCAGCTCCAAGCAGCTGCTGAAGTGTTGCTCCTTGTCACCTTATTACAATACACTGCCAGATGCTTCCACTTCTCCTTCCCACCCCTCAGTTCATCCTTATTTTCTCACTCTGTGCTTCCCCAACTCCTGTACCCATCCCTCCAAACCCCATCAGGAGCTGTGCTGCAAAACATAACACAGGCAGCCTCTCCTGCTTTAAAACTCTTCCAGCAGCTGGAAGCAGAGTGGGATCTTGCTCTGAGCCCTTAAAATCAGCTCCTAAATCTTGCATCAGCCTGGCACAGGCATCCCTCATCCTTCAGAGGCTGGGAACAGCAGGAAGAAAATATGAGGAGAAAACCGAGTAAGAGCATTTCTTTCTCTGGACAACTTCCAGCTCTCATAGAGCAGGACCTCCTCAGCATCACCAAGCTTTGCCCACCTGGAAATGGTCCTGAGAGCACTGGGAAAGGCCAGAGTTGTGGCATCAACACATGGACTTTCTAACAAGCACTTCTCCTTCACAATCCCCCACACCTTCCACCTCACCAAGTCTACTTTCACTGCTCATCTGTCCATGCAGCAAGTGAGATAATTTCAGAATGAAACTAGTACCAATTTAATATCTCTCTTCCATTAATAAAAAACATGAAGCAAAAATAAAATTAAACAAAACTTACCTCTCTGGGGATAAAGTACCTAGAAGCATGAAGAGGCTGCTCTGCAAAGATGAGCCAGAAGCCAAGGCAGTCAGCAATCCCACCATCAAGGGGCTCAGTCCCAGAACAAGGAGAGCCATTTCTGGGGCTGCAATTAACTCTGCACAGGTCACAAATCAGTGAAGAAGGTCCAAAGGCTGCCCTGATGCCAGAGCCAAGAAACAAAGCAAGGTACAGCACTCACACAGCCCAACCAAGAGAAGAAAGAGGGGCTGAAAGCCTGAGCTTAAATGCAGTCCCAGCTAAGGGCTGGAGGTGGGTGAGTCACCTGGTCCCAGCTGAGGCTGGTCAGGGTCTAAGGGCTGGAAGTCAGTGGATAGGTGGGAACTGGTCCCAGGTGAGGCTGGTTAGGGTGTTTAGAGCCTGGAAAGCTCTGCAGACCTCTAGGAGAGCTCTGCTTTATGGTCCTGGGGCCTTGGCCCTACCCCATCAGTACTAACTCCTCCCAGAGGAGCCTGAGCACCCACTATGCAGTGTGTACCCTCCCCTGTGCCAGCTTTGGCCCTCTCCATAAAATGCATTTATGGTGATATAACAGAGATGCCCCACAGGATGAGGGTTTACCTTCTCCCAGGAGCCAGGGTGCCACAGCTACCATCATGGGAGGCTCCAGGACACCATTAAGCTCCTCTTATACTTGGAGATTTCATGTGTTTGATCCCTGTGGTTTATTACATCTTACCTGTACTAATTACACCTCAAAATTTGAGGTAGGTTTTGGAGCTGAGTAATTATCAGTGCATTCTGTGGATGACCTGTCCCCAGAGTCCTGCCTGGCCACACTTCTCCCAAATCCAGATGTCCTCTCCCAGCCTACAGAGGAGAGAGGACAGACCCATGGGTGGTGTGAAGGGGATGAGGAGACCAACAGAGCATCCCTGGGGCTGACTGCTGCCTCAGACAAACTACACTCCTTAATATTTCATCTCTCCTTGTTTTCTGGGTCCCATGAAATTCATCCATAATCAGCAGCTAATAACAGTCCAAACTCTCCCTTCTCCTCTAACAGGAAATAAATAACTAAAAGTTAAAAAAAATCCCTCCAAGCACAAAACAAAGTAGGAATGGGAATGGCAGGTTCCAGACAGAGCCAGATAAACCAGCCCAGTTTCTCTGGGTGGGGGAAATGGGTCAGGAGGGAATAAGGCTGGGGTTCCCATCCTTGCACCAACCACCCTCAAAATGATCCTGCAGCTCTTAATGATAGTATGAGAACAGGAGGATTTGTGTTTAGAGAACTGTTTCTTTTAAAACCATTTGGGTGTTTTTAAAGGCTCTAATTCATTAACCTTTCCTTGCCTGAGACCAGCAAATGGATAGCAAGAAATGCAAAAAGCAATTAGACAAATTCATGGGGAAGAAAACTCCATCAACATTATTAAACATTGTCCCTCAAGAAATAGGCTGAGCTGCAGGCAGGGAGAGTGGCTGTGGGCTGGGGAGGTGCAGCTGCTGTTTTCCCTGAGTTCTAACCCATTCCCTTGGCTGCTTTTGGAGGTGGGGGTGCTGGGGTAGACAGACCTTTGCCCTGACAGGTAATCACCATCCCCAGATTAATCTCTTATTGATGGCAAAGTCCAGGGCTGGCTGACCTTTTAGAGTCCTCACTCCATACAGAAAATACTCAAATTTTAATATGCCCACAGTGGATCAGTGGTGTGAGCTTGAAGCTGTGGGATGATGTAGGTAGTGGTGACAGCACTGATCCTGTCTGAATGAGCTCTCTAATGCACAGCATCTCTCCAAGGAGGCCCTCTAAAAAGCAGTTCATTCATGGAAATTGGAACAAATTATCAATGATGAATGTGAATGTGAGCCCTCAGCCCTGACCCAGGGAATTAGACAGCACCAGGTTTGTATGAATCCTCTGCTTTTGTAGGTAAAAAGAAATCACCTGCAAATGCACAGTCCGCTCTGCCTGGGACCTGGGACATTTAAAGAGTGGGGAGTGGAAATTCAAGGGATTTGTAAGGTCCTTTATGAGGCTTTTTTGAAGCTTGTCTGCATGTAGTGGTCTCTAGGGAGACCAAGTTATTGTTAAACCAGAGCATGGCCTCCTTCTTCCAGGATGCCCACAGTGATTTCAGGTGGTTTTGCAGGGCTGCACAAAGCCGGGCTCTGGATACCACCACACATCCAGCAGGAAACCAGGTCCACAGGTCCAGAATTCCCCCAGCCCCCAGACCAGGCCAAACAAAGAGCAGTAACAGGAGGCACAAGCTAAAAGGAGAGCAGCTATTAGAAATGTTTAACAAGTAACTTCTGGCTGCAGAGGGGTTTGTTTCCCAGATTTAATGTGTCGTGTACCCAGACAATGTGCTGTGAGCTCCTCGGGCAGTCAGTGCAGTGTGGAGGGCATCAACATGGCAGTCACAAATGTGGAAGCCATGGAACTCCCATCTTTGGCCAGTGAGAGATGGAGAGAACAGCTAAGGTTTCTGGGCTGGCACCTATCAAATTTGACAACTCCCTTGCATGTGGGGACAGAATCCTGCCAGCCAGACCTGCCTGATCCAGCCTCCCTAAGGAAAGTCTGGCTGGATCCTTCCTGAGACCTCCTTCCCTCCACATTTCTATGCTCCCTATTTCATTTGTATTTCCCAGTAGTTTTCAGATATTCAGCTGTCTCATCCAAATCTTTACCCAGAAGGTGAGCAGAATATCAGGCACTTACGGATATGGGTAGGAAACTAAAACTCTGGCTACCCCTGGGGACTAATTTGGGGTTTGCTAAGAGCTTGTCAAGAGAAGTGGATCCCTGCCAAAGAGTTTCTGGAGCAACCACAATGATTAATTGCCAGCTGGGAAAGAACTGGCCAAGCCCTTCAGATGAGTTACATCCCTGCAATGCCTTAGGGAGACCTATTTAAATTGTACCAGGGAGACTGATGGCCATGAAAGCTGGAGCTGCAGGAGTTTTCTGATTGTGTGTGAAAGGAGCTAGAATGGGAGAAGCACAGGAGATCTGTGGGATCACATAGGAAAGGGCATAAGGAGGGAGGTGCCCCTGACATCACCCAGGCATAGGGTGGTGGGCACTGGTGGAGTGGTTGGACTGGGGGAAGCTGCAGTGGATGCTCCATGGGGTACATGGCAGATGGGTCTGTCCCCAGGAGCCACTGCTGGATGGAGGTTTTCATCCAGCAGCTCTGCTCCCTAGATGAGTGCTCTGCTCCACCTGCCTCGATCTGCTGGAGCACAAGGAAGGAGATGTCCACTTTCTCCTCCTGGGCAGGAGTTCCGGGGACCAAGAGGAGCAGGAGGTCTGGTTTCAGCCCAAAAACAAGTTAGAGAGCATCAGAAGGGCATTTTCTGAAAATGCTCATATTTAGCAAATGCAGAAGAAATGAAATTAACAAAAGTGAAAGCTCCAATTAAAACAAGCTTTGATGTTGAAATTAATTTTTCACAGTTGTAGAAAAAAGGCACTGCAGGAAGGGGTACACAGCAGTGTGAGCCTCTGCTGCCCCTTCCCCTCACCAGGATTCCCACTCTCACCCCTGCCTGGCTGGGGCAGGCAGGGAACAGGGTCCCATTGCTGCCTGCTGCTGCAAGGGGTTCCAGCTTTGCTCAGAGCTCACTGTCAAAGTGCTTTGCATGGTGGTTCCACTCTGCTGCATCTTCATTATTGTTTTTCCCTCTTCCTTCCCTATTCCCCACTTTACCTCTTCCCATTTCGTATAATTTTTGCCCCTATTTCTTGTAAAAAATGCATGAGTCTAATTTCCCCCAGATGTACTCTTTGCATCACTTCACCATCTCTTATTGGGCATTCAGCATCATGTGGCCTCAGGTCTGTTCCAGAGCCGACCTCCCTTGGTGTTCCCAGCAGCTGCTCTGTCTAGTTACCTGTTTCCAAGGCAAGGCACTTACTGGGCAGGCTGGTCTTCTGTCTGTTGTGTTGTTGGGTTTTTTATCACAGTTTATGAAACATCTGCTCTTTATAAATTATTTCTTTTAAACGTCATAATTTTTTCAGTGGTGAGAGCCAACAGGCCCCTCTGAGCAGCAGGACGGTGCTGCCAGCACTTGGAATTGCCTGTAACTGCAAATGTTGTGCTTGGACAACACGTGCAGATCCCTGTCCCCAAGCACATGTGTGCCTGCACATGTTGAGTGTGGGGAGGCCTTACCACAGGTTGCCCAGAGAAGCTGTGGCTGCCCCATCTCTGGAAGTGTCCAAGGTCAGGCTGGACAGGGCTTGGAGCAACCTGTGACAATGGGTGGTATCCCTGCCTATGGAATGGGATGAGTTTTAAGATCCCTTCCAACCCAAACCACTCCATGATTCTGTGTACACACACAGATCTTCTCCATGCCATGGGGAATGTTTCAGGGTCACCTCCAATCCACAAGAAACCCCAGAGACAACCACTACATGAACACAAACTCCAGTGTCCACCAGCCCTGACACCCAAGCCCAGCATGGACACTCACAGCGAGCCAACATGCAAACACACACATGCATTCTGGGAATCCATCAAAATACAGCTAAAACCTTATCAGACAGACTTATCTCAGAGGAATCACCCCCAAGGCAGATCCCCAAAAGACTCTGACATAAACCACAGCCAAACAAACCCATCCATGCCCAGCCTGGCACAAGGTTCTCTGTGCAGGGCTAGAAATGCTGACGGCCTGTGGAGGAGCAATGGCAATGGTACTGAAATCCTGCTTATGAAAAGTTAGGAAAGTACAGGAAAATAACAAGGAAAAGAACCAAACCAAGTAACTGATGCATTTGAACATCAAAGTGCTCTCAGCCAGCTCTACCCCATTATTTATGGTTTACTCATGGGTTTAATTTTCTCCTTTGTTTTTTGTTTATTTGTTGTTATTTCCTTGAGAGAACATGAGAACCCTCTGGGGGATCAGAAGATTTTCTTGTTCTGCTTAGTGAAAATTCTCAAATGATTGTAAAAACAAGGCAAAATCAATAGAGAATTATTATCTGCAGGGATTCAGCTGCTCTCTGCCTGAGTGATGGCAGAGCTTTGCCAGGCTGTCCCCCTGACATTGGCTCCTACTTCAGTATCAAAGTGGAAAGGAAAGAGCACACACTCCTTTTTCACCAAGGAAGGCATATTTTAGCTCACTCTGGACAAAACCAGGAGTATTTCAGCTCCCCCAAAAATTTAGACCAGCTCCCTGCACATCATTGCAGGAGAAGGATGTAACAGCCAGCTGGATATCACACCAGCTGGTGTGAGCTAGCTGGGGCTAACTGGTTAGAGCTTACACGAGATAGTAAGACCAGGGCATGAAAGTCCTGCAGAGGACTCAGCAATTTACCTCCTTCTTTAAAGGATCATCTGAGTCCATCTGCAAAGGCAGATGGAATAGGGGAAGGAGAATCCACCCCTGCACTTCCAAACATATCCATTCACAGACACAAAAGGCTGTTCCAGAGATGATTTCCCCTGTTTTGGTTTGAGTATTTTTGGTTTGGGGTTTTTTTGGTGTAGGTGACCATTTATCCCCTGTGTACAAAGACCAAGGTGCTGACACAGAACCGCTGCCTGGAGGCAGGAGCAGATCCTGCACATACAGCGGGATTCTTTAGAGATGAGGACAAACTCAGTGAATTAAATATCCTTTGATGGAGAAAATCACACTTATGCCTCTAAAACTCCTGTCAAAGAGTTCTTATAGAGCATGTTCACAAGAGTGGCATCACTGTAATGTGACATCATCTCAGAAATCAGTCAGGCAAGAGGAACACAAGGACAAAACTAGGGTAGAGTCTTTTCATATAGGCAGGGGGGAGGTGACCCACTGTAAGTGCCAAAACTCCTGGTTCCTCCTCTCTGTGAGGCTGAGGAGAGGTTTGGCTCAGGGAAGATTTTTCAGAAAAGAAGCACAAGGGAAAAAAAAACCCAAACAAACTACAGAATAAATCTCTTAAATGTCTTCAAATAAAAGAGACTAAAGATATTTTACAAGCAAAACAACCAAGCAATAAACGAGGAGAGGGAGAAAAGGCAATATAATGAATAATCAGACAATTAGGTTAATCCTCAGGAAATTAGCTAATTCCCAGGTAGGTAGCAGCCAGGGACTGATTAATTGTTATGCCCCAGGTAGTATCATGCAGGGGACCAGACCTGCTTCAGATCTTCAGGAAATAAACAGAGAAAAGTACATCCTGGGGGCTTTTCCTCATCTCTCCCTCCTGGGACTGCCCCAGCCAGGGCTCAGCCCTCCCTCAGCACAGGGATGATGGTCCAGGAGGTCACTGCTCCAGAGCCAACTGCAGCAGGAACAGAGAAGAGTTTAGGAGCAGGAACTTGGCTTAAATTAATATTCCATGCAGAGGGGGTGAGCTGAGCTTTGGCTGAGTGCAGTAGAAGCTGTAAAGACTGAAACTGTGTACCCAGCAGGGATGAGGCAGTGCCTCCTGTGGACCAACAGCCAGGAAAAACAGCAGGAGCACCATTGTGCCTACAGGCATTAGTTTTATTCCCTCAAAATTAAGATGAAATGTTATAATCATATTTATCTTGCTTCAATGGAGATATATTAGGGATATAATAAAAGTGGAGTCTGACATTCAGATATGAATGCACCACGTCAGATCTGTGTTGTGTTACTCTTTATCAGCTTCTTGTATGACATGATTAAGCAACATTATTTTAATCTTTCACCCTGAACATCCTGTCTGGGATGGATTCTTTGAGCTCTGGTGATTTTTTGTTCAGCTAATTTCTGAGGGTCAACATAGGCACACAAGGAATAGGCTGCCCAAGTCACTGGGAGATCTGGCAGCTGGGTCTTTTTCTCCATTAGCCCAATCATGAACATACTGCTTAAGGTCCCAGCCCACCCAGTTAATTATCATGGTCAAGCATCTAGAGCCATTCCTGCTGGAGCTGACAGAATTCCTCTGCTTCCCAGTGGAGGTATTAAAGCACATGGGGAAGCAGCAAAACGCATGATATGAGCACCAGGGTGAGGTTTTCTGTCCCTTCAGGCAACCAACAGCTGCCAGTTGATGTGGCTCCCCATTAAATTCCTCATTTAACCTGCCAGGTCTGGGCACTGCACTGACTCCTGCCCATACGGGGCTGTACCAGCCCCTGGTCCTGCTCCAGTGAGGCCACCCAACTCTGCACACCTGGACAGCAATTTTTAACCTTTTTTTTAACTTACCCCTTGCTATCTTTCTCAGCAGATGAAGTTGCCTGTAAGCAAATTGAAGTTCCTGAATGTGGTTCTGCCTCACTGTGGCTCTCAGAAGGTCAGAGAGGGAGCTTTAAACCAAAGCCCCAGAGCCATGGTGATGGTTTGCTGGGACAGTGAAGTCTGATGTCACCATGATGCCATGTCAGCAGACACAGCCAAAAGCTTGGCTGAGGCTGGCCCTGCAACTGCAGCAGACAAACCCCAAAATGGCAAGACATGTTCATTGCAAACCCATCCCCTCCAGGAGCTGCCAACACTTCAGCTCCTCATTGATGCATAGGAGAAAGGGAGAACATTTCTTTGCCCAACTGTGAGCCTGAGGATTAATCCTAACTCTGACATAAACTACCAAAACAAATGTAGATTGGCATTTGGAAGAGAGGAAAGGATAAGGCCAAAGACAGATTTTATCATTGCACCTGCTTTGGGTGTCTGGCCACAGGCACAAGTACCCCAGAGTGAGCTCTTGTGGTTGATACAGAGGTTTGAGAGGTAATCTCTGCCAGGACACGAGTTCCTACATATTTGATAGTGATGTTGTAACATTGCTTATTCTCCATTTTTTTCCCCTCTCTCCCATTTGAACTGTTTTTCCTTGCACAGCTGCAGAAAGAAACTTCGGAAATCTTTGTCTTGGAAATCTCCAGACATTATGTGTTGAGAGAAGTGATGGAGATGTGTTCGAGCCAACACCCAGCCATGCAGACAACCCCTTCATTATGTCAGTGGGGTGGGTCTTATTGTGTTTACACTCATTTGCATAATGCTGGGCACGGGGTGGTGTTGGTGTTAGCCCACAAACACAGCAGCAGCCAGCTGGAAGCCCCCACACCCAGGTACTGCCTGGGAGGTGCATGAGCAAGGCTGCTCTGTATCATCCCAAACCCCTCCCTGTGCCACACTGCAGGGCCATACATCCATGAAAGCCACTATGGTGACTGCTGATGGGCGAGGAGCTGATGTAGGGAGGGTGTTCACAGGCTCAGCCTGCTTTGTGAACCAGCTGGGATGGTGTTGGGGTGGAAGAAGGATCTGGAATTTTGACATGATTGCTGGTGGAACTTTCACTGTAGGCAGCTCTTCCACTTTGCATTCAAGTCCAGAATAATTTTTTGCAGAGCTTTTCTGCCTCAAATCAAATTCCAGGCTCAGGACATGAACAAGCCATTTCCCAGCCCTTCAGCTGGATCCGGGGACCCCCAAACTCACCTGTGTGTGGTCTCAGCTTGACAAGATCCAACACAGCACTGGGAAGGGAACATCAGCTTGTTCTTCAGACATGCAAAGACACTGACACAGGCCCTTCAGCAGCACCAGCTGTACTACTTGGGGCAATTACAGATATGGTTGGATTAAGAATTTATACATGTGTTTTACCTTGTTTCTATGGCTGCTGGCAGTAGCAGCTCTCAGCTGAGCACTGAAACCTCACAGCAGAGAGAATTCAGGTTTTAGCTAAACTCACTTTTGTTGGAAATCTCTCCAGGACAAAGTTTCTGGATCATCTTTCCAACGGGAAGGGAGGTCCGTGGTGTGGGCTATGGGAACACCTTGGTCACCCATGCTGGTGTGGGGACAGAAAAGCCTCTCACTGGGGACTTGCCTTAAGTGTCCCAGGTGGGCAGCAGAGGTGAGATGTCCCTCTCCAAGGGTTATTTGGGATCCCAGAGGTCAAAGCCTCCTTGTCTTGCGCCCTTAGACCTGTGCCTGGATGCAGCAAGGCAGCACCTGAAGGATCAAGAAGCCAAACAGGAGGTTTGGCAGTGTACTTTGTCTTGCCAAAATGAAAACTAAAGCTAAAACTAAATAAAACAAACAAACAGACACAGAAAACCCCAAACAAACAAAAAACCCCAAACAAAACAAACAAAAAACCCAAACAAACAAAAACCCCACCCCACAAAACAGCAAACCCAGACACATACAAAAGAAAATTCAATAATTTTTTCTAATGAGCGCCGGTGGGGTTGTGTTTTTTTGGAACTTTGGGCATTTACATATAAATTGCTGTGTAATGGCTCTGCCCTCCTTCTCTTCAGAGTGTTGTTAATGAGCTGAGGAAAGGTCAGGGGCTGAGCCAATGCTGCTGCTGTGGTAGGTGGTGTGATTCTGTCCTCCTTTCCCTCCCGCACTCCCTGCTGGCCACTCAGCCCACCAGGCACCAAAAAAACCACGCAGTCACCTCAGCGATGCAAGACGAGTGCTGTGCCAGCAGCGATGAGCGTTTTTCATCCCATTGCCAGTGAGGTTTGGTCCATCGTGTAGATGACGGTGGGTTATGGTGGCACAGCTGGCAAAGGGTGGCAGGGGGAGTGACAGGGGGATTAATTAGTTTCTAACAAGCCTCCTCCAGCCCAGCACGCTCATGGCTGTCAGCCTGGTGAGCTCCATCCTGACAGCATGGCAGAGCCCAGCTCACACCTTGGAGCATCCTGAGATAAAAGGGAAAGAGCCGCCAGTGGGGCTTCAGTGCGGGAGGGTGCTGAAGGCAGCAAGGGCAGGCTGGTGAGGTGAGGACAGGCTGCTCACCTGGCAGGAGGGCTGGGGGGACCCAGGTGCCTTCAAGCATAGCTTTGGCTCCAGAGCATCCCGAAGGCAGGAGGAGGGCAGCCCCCCACGGCAGGGAAGGCAGGAGGAACCCCACATGGCCAAGTGCTGCAGAGCTGACCCAATTTCTGCCATCTCCCCGGGATGCACTTGTCTCTGGGAAGGAATAAGGCTCCCTTTGGTCTTAGGAGAGTTGTGCTCAAGTCAGCTTTTGCCTATAAAGAACAACGGGCACAGGAGGGAAAGGGCCACATAGCTGGAGGAGTGGGTGGGAATGGACTGGAGAGAAGTGCCATTATGGGCAACAGGCTTTGAAGTGACAGAGCCAGAAGGCCCATGACACTCCCCAAATTGCCTCCAATGACAAGGAAAAATGAAATAAAAAGGAAAAAAATGAATGGCAGACCAGCTGCATCCTGGACTCTCAAGGTGGAGGGTGGCTGCACCTGCAGGAACAGGACCCCAGTTCAGCAGCACTCCCTCAGCAAAGAGGAGCTGATGTCTACAGCACATGGAGAGCACCACCTGTACACATCTTTTAAATCCCTCCAGGGATGGTGACTCCACCACTTCCCTGGGCAGCTGTGCCAGGGCTTGACAGCCCTCTTGGTGAAGAGATTTTTCCTGATATCCAATGTAAATCTCCCCTGGCACAACTGGAGGCTGTTTCCTCTCATCCTACTGCTTGTTAACTCAGGGAAGAGACCAACTCCCACGTGGCTACACCCTCCTTTTGGGGAGTTGTAGAGGGCAATGAAGTGCCCCATGAGCCTCCTTCTCTCCAGGTTGAGCCCCCCCCTCCAGTTACCTCAGCCTCTCCCCATATAACTTGTTCTCTAGAACCTTCCCCATCTCTCTTGCTGTTCTTTGGACAAAGATTTGGGGGGGGTGGGGGGTGG
>VWZD01006258.1:130640-184146 GCA_013396695.1 Sakesphorus luctuosus
AGGGAGGGGGTTGGGGTTTTTTTTTGGATCTTTTACCCAACGCATCCGTGAAATGAGTCAACCAGGAGGTTGGTTAAAAAATCTGAAAAAAATTAATTGCAGCAGTATTTAAACCAGGGGCACCAGGATGTGTCTCAGAGATGTGGTGCTTCATGCAGTGCTCATGCAGCACTTTGGTAACCCAGCTATGGGTAATTACGAGTTTAGAAAAACTGAACAAGCATGTAGTAAAAATAAGATAACTTTTGAGAGATGTTCCTTCTTCCCTGCAGATAAACTGGAGATACCAGAAGCAGAAGTTCCTCCAGACTTGCCCAGAGATCCAAAGAAACTGAGAGGGCAATAAAGGGACTGTGGAGGTCCCAGAAGCCACCTCAAGGTGCAGAGTTCTGCCTCTGGGATCGTCCAGGTCCCTTCAGGATTGAAGCAGTTTCTGTCAGAATGGTGTAAAGAGCAAATCACTACTGTGTGAAGCAAAAAAAATTACATAAATTACCACCAATTTAGTATAATTTAGAGGACAACCTTATCCAAGGAGACAATTAAACATTTTTCAGAACAAAAAGGAAGGTAAACATCCTGAACAATAGACTTCTAAAGCTGGAGAGAGTGTGAAAATCCCTCTTTTTATTAGTAATATCACAGCACTGCAACTAAAATAGTTGCCTGAAGGGAGGAAAGGGAAGTTTTAACCCAGCCTGTTGGGTGATCCCATTTCAGTGCTGGCAGGACATGGTTCCACTGCAAATCCAGACCCTCAAAAAGGCACTGAGGGCCACAAGTGATGGTTATTTCTGTGGTGACCATAGCAACGTGGCCAAGGTGTCTACAGAGAACCCCAGGAGAAGCAGACTCTGATGGCCATGGACACCTCAACACTTCCCAACAGGCACTCAGGGCCAGCTATGGACCATCAGTATGAACCAGAGCATGAGGGACAAGGGGTGCTCTGGACACCTGAAGATGTGCTGGTTACAGGCTGGGCAGAGAAGCTCGTCCCACTCATTACCAGTCTCTGGAGCCCTCTCATCTCAGCTGATTAGCAGAAACGTTGTTTGGAGGATCAGGGCTTCTCCCTGCCTCGCCTTTCCCTGTCATCTTCAGAGGATGCAAACCCTCTTTGCTGTAATTGATGGCCGCAATTCACTGCAATTAGTATTTCAGCAGCAGGTAGTTAACCCTCAGGGCAGAGCTGGTTGTCTCTATTTGGCTTGCTCTGCCTGGATGTGAATTTAGAGCAAGTTCTTCAGATTCCTGTTTGCTTCCTGACCCCCCAGAGCAGGCAGCCCTCTGCTCATCCAGCCAAAGAAAGCTCACTGCTCAGGGCAGAAACATGCTCCCTCAATCCCCCTTGGATGCAGAACCCATCCCAAAAGAAACCCTGAGCCACGAGAGCTGCCTGCTCCGGTAACAAGGCTGAGGTCCTTTCCTTGCTAGTGAACCAACAGAGGTCATAAATGCAGACATTAAGCCAAAATTATCTCAAAACCCAGGCTGATATTTAGATGAAAAGCAATTTGTTTGTCCTCTAAGTTCCCAATAATCTGCATTTATTTTAATTGGCACTCATGGCAAGAGCATTTACAGGCAGCAGCTGGAAAGGTGTAATTATGTTACTGTCATAGGCACACACACAGCCTGAGGGGGTTCTGCTCATGGGCAGAAAAAAAGTTTTAAAACCCCAAAACTAAAGCAAAGAGACAGCCATGAAGACATAGAATGGGTTGCCCAGGGAGGCTGTGGACTCCTCATCCCTGGAAGTGTCCAAGGCCAAGCTGGATGGGGCACTGAGCAACCTGGGCTAGTGGAAAGTGTCCCTGCCCATGACAGGGGGGTGGAACGAGGTTGTCTTTAAGATCCCTTCCAACCCAAACCATTCTGTGATTCTATGGCTTCTCATGATCTGGAGCTGACTCAGGCCAGCATGGAGAGCTTGGCACATTGCACAGACAGTGCACCCATTGCTGGGAAGAGACTGATATCTGCTGAGATTCCAAGGGCAGGACAGCTGATGGGACAGTGCCATCCACAACACTCTGCCAGGGAGCTGGAAATGTGGCACAGACACTTGCAGGGAGTATGAAATGCAGAGGTTTCCGTGGAAATAGTAAATATCACAGAAGTGTGGAATGGCCTGGGTTGAAAAGGGTCATAAAGATCATCTCATTGCACTCCCCTGCCATGGACAGGGGCACCTTCCACTAGCCCAGATTGCTCCAAGCCCCAGCCAACCTGGTCCTGGACACTTCCACGGATGAGGCAGCCACAGCTCCTTGGGCAACCTGTGCCAGGGCCTCGCCACCCTTCCAGTAAAGAATTTCTTCGTAATATCTAATCTAAACCTGCTCTTTGTCAATTTGAAGCCATTGCTCCTTGTCCTGTCACTCATATCTGGAGGATTTCTGATTTGTGCCTCTGTATTGTGTCTCTGCTGACTAGAGATCCTCACTCTCCAACACAAACCACCCAAGCCGTGGTCCTCACCACCATGGGAATATTGTTCTTGTGGCAAAGCAAAACTACCCACAGGGAACATGGCAGCTCACAGACACTGCTCCTTCCACCACCCTGCACTCTTCCCTGCAGAGGTGTGCTGGGGGGGTTTTCCAGTTATTTGACTGAAAAATAAATCTTCAAGTTTTCCAACTCGTATTTTCTAAGACCTTCTGCACTGGGTGGATACCTGACAGCATGCAAACACATTACAGCCTTTCAGTGGGCTGCTCTTCATCAGTGGAGTTCTCACTCCAAATATAAGGTGAAATGTGTTGGCTTTAAACTTCAGGGAAGGAAACTTAAGCCAAAACCTTGGGTTTGCAATTGAGTTGGTCTAAGAGGGTGCACAGACCCCACATGGCTGCTCACAGAGCTGCTGTTCTCCAAACCACATTTAAGTGTATTCATATCTCCCATATTCTAATAAGAACTTGGTTTGCTTTCCCCTCATCCTCAGAAAATAAATGGCCAGTCTTTACCAGCTTAAGTCTGTCCTAGAAAAATTTTGCCTGTGAATAATAATTTATTTTCAGGTTGTTTTGAACAGTATCACAACTTGCCTCAACAGCTCTCTCAAATCCTCTCTGTCCTGGGTATATTATCAAAACAGCTGAAAACCAGCCTAGCCAGGATATTTAAAACTCAAATGGAAAAAGAAAAAACAGGTTAACCATCAGTAAACTAATGACCACACTGGACTGAAAATAAACCACCACTCATCCAAATAAAGAAAAGCAAGTACCAGCATACAAATGGGGGGGTTACCTGCAGGAACAGCCCTGAGGCTTGGGGCTGGCCCAGTGCTGCACCAAATATTGGGGGTCAGAGGTGATATCTCCGCTCCTAAACTCACCTCCACCCCAGCTCAGCCACCCTTGTGTCACCATCACATTGGAGCTGACTCTTAAAGCGTAATTTGTTATTCTGTTACGGTCATTTTCTATATTAATTTTATGTGGCATCAAAAGCCCTTTCATATGTTAAACTCTAATTCATATGCTAATACCCAATTTATGGCAAGTTAATTATTTTTTTGTCCAATTTATTACTTGGTGTTCATTGAGGAAGTGAGAGGTGGCGGCGGGTGGATGTTGGCACTGGGCCCTGTGGATGGGCATGTCTGAGCCAGGTAACACCCTCGTGCTTCCTGAGTGTGATCCAGAGCAGGCTCTGACTGAAACCAACTCCTGTTTGACACAGCCATCCCAGTGCCATCAAGTTATTTCCTTACTGGTGGTATGTCTGGCAGAGAGTTTGGAAAAGTCTGCTCCAAAGCTTTGCACAGCACCACTCAACCCACCAAAGCTGTTCCCCTCAGGGCTTGGGTTTGTCCAACTGCTCCAGAGCATGTGCCAGGAAAGCCGGGATGGAGGATTACTGAGAGGATGGAATGTTAAAATGATAAAGTGATGAATAACAGAACAATTCAAGCAGAAGTCAGACAAAAACGGAACAGGCACCACCTCTGCTCACAGCAGCCACTTTCTGTGATTCTATTGTATGAGTTTTGCTGTTTTGTACAATGACCATGAAACATTGGATGCAGTTTTCCACAAACAGGCTCTTGGCTGCCCAGGACAGGCAGGAGGGGATGGGGACAGTCCCTGACCTGAATGCACAGCCTTCATGCAGCACATGATTTTACCTTCCCTTCATCCCAGGAAGAATTTTCTATGTCAGGAAAATTCAGAAAACCTACACTTCTGTCATGAGCATGTGATCAGAGCAATGATCAGCTGGACATGTGGCAGAGCACAGCAGTCCCTTGAAGTGTGTTCCCATTCCCCAGCCCACCGTCATCATGACCTCCCCAGGTGGCATCACCCACCCAGCACCACACCAAGGGGCCCACCAGAGCCGAGGGGGAAAATGCACAGAGGGGGCACAGAGCAGGGATGGGGAGCATATGCTAAACATAAAAAAACATGATAGCAGTTTAGCCTTCACCATTTTTTTTAACAGTCTATTTTCTGCTTGAGGAAGCAGGTGCATTTGCCATCCTTGCAGCATCAACAGCCGACAGGCTGTCGGAGATGTGATGGCTCCAGGACAGTTACACTGCCTCGGATTTCACATTCCTGACACATCTGATAATTATGCCAAATGAGCTCACCTCATCTTCAGCCTTCTGAGCTGCACAGATTAAATTAAGTGAAAGCTGTTGGTGTCGAAGATGAGAAAGGCAGTAGGGGAGAGGCACCAACCCGCTGTGCTGTGGGGATGGGACAGGGCTCGTGGGTCCCCACCACTGCTGCCTTGGCAGATGATGCACCTCAAAGAGTGAGGATCAACCTTCTGCTTCCCCCAGCTCAAACAGCCACCTCATATCTCCAACACTGCCTGTGGGAGAGACAGTGCAAACACTGCTCTCCCCCTCCCCTGGGGCCAGGCATCGCTTCTCCCCATCTCCCCAACTCTCTTTTCAATTAACCCTTTTTCTCAAATCCTGCACTTAACACCTCAGCCCATCCAGGGGATTTTGCACATATATATTTTTGATTCTCCATCTTACATTTTTAGCATAAAAAAACCCTACGATTTATCCCAATGATATGAAGGAGCTCCAGTAGGAAAAATGAAGCTGTAACTCCCTTAAGCTAAACTCCAAATTCATTTCATAATCCTTAGATAAAAGCTTAGAAGCCAGAATATTCATTACCAACCCAGGCTCCACGAGGAGATGGGTAGTAATGGAATGGAGCAGACTTGACACAGAGGATGTTGCTACAGAAATTAGCCTGTCATAAGATTACAGGGACTAAGTGTTATTGGGTGATAAGGTGTGATGTGTTAATATTAAATTATCTTGCTGGTTTAAAAAAAAAAAAAGAAAAAAAAGAAAAGAAAAAAGGCACTGATTAAACTCATATTTATTAAAAGCTCTGAATATGATATTAAAAGATCTCAGATAAACCAGTTTATTTCTGTGCTGGAAACCAAATTGAAAGAATTCTCCAGGAGGTATTCCTTTGAATGAAGCATTACAACAATAAAACAACAACAACAAAAAAGAGCCTTTAATAAATGTAGGAACTAAATAAGCCTTAAATATTCCTGATTAATCTCTCTAGAGAGGGTTCATTAACCCTTCATTTCCTTTCTTGTTGTATCAAAACAGGGATTAACTAGAGTGTGTATACATCTGAAATAAAGCTCTGTACATCCCAAATTCTCTGTCTATAGCAAGAGGGGATTAACGCCACTGCTCCATGTGACACAAGGCTGGGACAAGAAGCTAACAAAGGTTTCTGGGAAAAAGAATAATAAACCACAAGCACAAAGCTTTAGTGATTTGTTCAAGCCACCAGGACCAGAGAGATAACAACAGGGCCATCAAATATCTAGAGTTTACTTTAAAATTTGATTTGTTGCCATCAAACAGCAACAAATAACAGCGGGAGCTGAGGGGTGTTCATTGGGAGCTGCACGGTCACATCTGTCACACACCGTCCCTGCTCGTCCTCCCACCAGTTTAAGTCAACACAGAGAAACCCAGAGGGAATTCATGGGGTGTTGGGAACAGGAGGGATTTATGAGGAGCAGCCAGGCTACGGTGAGGGGACGGTGGCAGCCAGACCGGACGTGCTCCAGGGAGTGCAGCCTTGACCCAGATACCCCAGAAACACCCCCTGCAGGGAGGGCTGGGGGGCTCTGCCAGGGGACCTCAGCCCTGCAGACCATGGGGAGCTCCTGTGGGTGCTGGGGGGCACCAGCCTTGCCTTGCTGTGGGGATTCAGCTGGAGCTATGCCTAGGTCAGAAATTAGAAGAGATTCTCTAATCTCTTGGTACAATAGAGCTTGAAATATAATTAGCTTTAAAAGGCTGCTAAATTCATTAAAGAAAAACCTGAGCCAGTACGTTCAAGCAGGAGAGATGGAAGCTCCACCAGCCCACAGTTCCCACGGGTGTCCCTCCTACCAACAGCAAGTTGTCATCTCCCAGGGCAGTGAGGGACCTCTATGAAAAGATCTATAAAGCTGATCTAAAGTTCTAGACCCCCTAAATCCCTAAAAGGACATCTATGAAAGGATCTATAAACTCCTAGTAAAGCACTGGTGATGTTTTCTCAAGTCCCAGCTGTTTTGACTTTTCCCTTTAAGAAATCCAGCATTTTTTCCATATGATGCTTTAGGAGGAAGGGAATGGTGCTCAGCAAGGTGGAGGTTGTCCCCATGAGGGTGCAGGGAGCAGCACCTTGCTTGGCAAGGACAGAGGTGGGCAGGCAGACTGCACCTCCCTCCCTGCCCACCATAACCTGTTCCCACACAGAAGTGCCCAGGGGAAGCTGATTTTCAGACAAAGGTACAAATTATTGCATCCAGTTCAATTGCTGAACCTTGTAAGTATTTTGTCCTGCTGTCTCACCGCCATCCCATCATGTTGCCCTCTCCATGTTCAATCCCTTGTCATTGTACAAGCTCAAGGCACAGACCCCTGTCACCTAAGAGCTAAAACCACCTCTGTAGCATTTTTCCCCCTGCCCACACCTCCTGCCAGCTGGCAGTGGGGATCACTTGTGCCAGGATCCTGCCACGCAGCTCAAGGAAACCCAAGGACCTTCCCCACCTCCTGCCCTGGGATGAATCACAGCTCTCAGGCACTGACACAACTTCAGAGGCACCACAAGTGGCACGTTCTGCCCATGACCCAGCCAACTAAATTATTCAAATCTTTTCAAATCCAGCTGTCTTACATCTCACTTCTCCTTGCTCTGATGCACTCAGTGCAGCTCCACCTTCACACGAAGCAGAGGAGCTGCAGAGATGAACCTGCACTACCCCTGTACTGACTCCTGACCTTCAGATTATGCCATCCTGTGCTACCTGAGAGCTGCTCTGAAATCAAACCACGAGGAAAAAGAAGATAATTTTTCTCACCATTTACAGCAAATTCTACAGCAGTGGGATGCTTCTGTTCTCTCCCTACAAAGGATTACACTTTTAAAAATATTCTTTCTTTGAAATCTTTGTGACCCTTGAGCAGCATAAAAATGCAACTCGGGGATGCCGAGCAAGGCTGTGGATCCACTGGGGGACTTGGAAGCGAACACAGTGTCGGCACTCAACAAATAATAAATAACCATCGTTAATTATTGATCACAACCCCAGCTAATCAAGTTTCAATCCCTGTGGTTACCATGATATCAGCAGCCCCCTTTGATACAGCCTGCGAGCGGCCTCGCCGCGTGCGCCAGAGCTCTCCGGGAGCCCCGGGAGCCCCAGGGATGCTGAGCAGGGATTTGGGAAGCTGATACCCCCACACACACACAGCCTGTCTGCCTCTGGGCTCCCAGAGGATGTCTGCACAGCCAGAGCACGCGGAGTTTTTCCAAAGAAGCTCTGCTGCCTGTGATAACATCCCGGGGCACAGCGGGGCTGTAGTGGGCTGGGAAAGTCTGGAATGACAGCGGAGCTCTGCACTGGCTTTGGCTGCACTGGGCTTTTCCAGTTGTACAGCATGGGAATGGGTCTGAGAGCATCCTCAGGGGAGAAACCCCAGAAAAGCATCCCCATGATCTCAAGGATGCACAGCCCAGACCCAGTGAGGCTCTGCCATAGACCTCCAGCCCCACCTGCCAACACGTTGCTTGTGGGTCAGGGCAACTCCCCACGATGGGGTCAGACAGGGACTGGGCCCCTCAGTGCCCACCATGGTCACCTCTTGCTCTCAGCACATCCATGGCTGCAGGTCCTGCCCTGACAGGGAAGCAGGAAGGGACAGCATCTCATTCTGCCACTGCCTGCCCTTATTTCACAAGCAATTTGTGCAAGTGTAATACAAGAAAACTCTGTCTCGTGGCTCTGACAGGAGCTGCCTCCCTGCTCCCTTTGCAGGGACGTTAAATCCTGTTATTAAATGCAAGCCATTATCGGGATGTCACCGGCACCTCTTGATGAAGCCCTGCACCTGTGCAGACAGCTTGCCCGTGTTGCCTTATTTACTATTCATTATGAATGCTCTGGATTGATTTTCCTCATCCTAATCTCTCTGTGGCTGGAGGATTTGTTTTCTCTCTGTGAGTTTAGGGCACTAGACTTTGTCCCCTCCTCCCCAGGGATATGCAGCAATGCAAAGCTCTACCATTGCCATCCTGCCCCAAAACTGCCCTATTTGGGGAGATAAGAAAAAAAGAAATGCTGTGTGGTTTTTACCCCCTGAATCCTCATGTCCATGAGTTTTTCTCCAGGGAGGAGAAAAACCTTGAAAAATATCATAGCTGGATGTCAGGAGAGCAAATAGGATCTTACCAGGACCAAAATATGGGACTTGAGCTTTGTATTCCTGCAACAGGAGATGTAGCAAGCCCACTCCTTTTCCTCTGAGTTTCCCAAGCAGGCCAATTACTTAGCAAATAAGAATAAAAGACAAAAAGATTTGCTGAAGGAATAGCTAAATATATACTGCAAGTCCTAAAAACAATTTCTGGAAGCTTTGATAACTCTGCAAACAGAAGATTTTGTGAATGTTTTACCCACATTCATATTTCCCAGTAGAAGCCCGCATCCCCCTGACAATTTTTGAGCCTTCATCCAAACCAAACATCCATCTTTCTTACAAGGATATTATGACCCTTTCCAAAATCTCCTTGAAAATGTGCATTTCAGTGATTCTTGCTGGAAGCAATAATGCCAACTCCAAGAGCTAAAAAAAACCCTCAAACCTTCCCAAAGTGCATGGCATGAGGTTAAAAATCAGGAGGCTTTCACATAACTTGCCCGGGTCTTCCACTTCAGCACACCGTGGTTGCAACCCATTCCCAAGTGAGGATTTAACTTCAAGGGCAGTGCTGGCTGCAGTTACCCACCAGGGAGATGGGAATGTGCTGGTCCTCACCCTTCCCTCTTACAGGGAAAGGCAAAGGCGTTTTGCAAGCCACATGTTTTTAAGTGTCCTCTACTCATGTTTAAGCACCCACTGCTGCTTCTCACTCTGCAGAGTCCACCCCACACAACACCAACCATGAGCATGGCCACAGGTTTAAATTTGGGCAAGCTGTTTCAGGGACACAGCCCGGATAGGGGCCCAGGCACAGAAATCAGGACAGCAAGTTTGGCAGTCCCGGGAGAAGAGCTGCCTCCTGCCTTATACAAGTTTCCCAATCACTTTGTATTCCCTCCTGCTCAGGCAATATGCATTTGCTAATTTGTGCTGGAAAGCAGGGAATTCAACACTCCCCTCCCTTGCTGCATGGGGAATAGCCCAAATTTCCCAGAAATCTCCTCTGACTTGTCCTTTAAATAAAGCTTAAATAATGCCACACTGTTCTTTAGGCAGCTTATGGCAGAATATTGAGAAATGCAAATATATATTCATATATAGAGAAAAATGTATACAATACCCTCTTTCAAGCTGCCCAGCAAGTGCAACAGGCAAACACATAGGTCTTCAAATACCTACAGATGAATATTGTCCCTGGAGCATCCCACATCCCTGGGTCTCTTTATAAAGTCATCCCCAGCGTTTAACCCCACAGTGGGAAAACACATCCCCATTCCAACAGGGGAGGAGGCTACAGGGGGCATGGATGCCCTGGGGAGGAGACAGGATGAGGCTGCTCCTGGATCAGGCACCCTTTACACCCTATTCTCAACCAAGCTGGAGCATTTTATCCTCCACAGCAGGGCAAGAAGAGCTAGGAATTTTCCCTCTCCTCTTCTCATGCCTTTGGTTTACGGAGCATTCCGGAGCTCCACAGATCTCATGTTGCTCCAGGGTTTAAGGCAGATTCTCACTGCCTGACTCAAGGGATGTGGAAATCAGCATAAAATGGGATTTAGAGAGCAAAGCTGTTACCAGGGATAACTGAGAGCAGAACAGGGGATGTCTGTCGAAGCCAAGGACCCTGCCTGGATCCACACTGTGCTGCTGCCTTCCCACCCCAGTGTGACAAGTCTGCAGGGAAGGAAGAGGGCACCCAGGAAAGCAATTCCTCCTTCCCATGGGGCTGAGCATCCCTCCTGCCTTCGTGTCTCTTCTTAGTTCTCTCCTGGGAGACAGGGACCCAAGCCCCGGCTCCTGCAGGAGGAGGGCAGGGAAGAACCTGGCACGGACAGGCTCTTTTCTCTCAATGGTATCGATTATTTCTGTAATCAGCACCTCGTTGCCGAAACTGAACATCCATTATTACAGGATTCTAAAACAAAAATAACCCAAGGGAGGGGAAAAGATGTAATTCAGAAGCTGCTCCTGAACCGTGCGCGTTGGGTCAGTGCCATCTAGAGGCAGCAAAGCAGTCCAAAGCACCAAACCCGCATTCATCCCAGGGTTCTCCCAGCGCCTGGAGGCCGTGCAGCCCCAGCATGTTGGGAAGGGAGATCAGGAGGGGATGTGTGATCCCTGGCGATGCAGAGCCACCTGTTCCATTGGCTGCTGCCACATGGACGCCAAGGTGGGAGCCACATCACAGCCTGGAGAGCAGGCAGCAGTGCATCCTGCATCCCAGCACAGCATCCTCCATCCCAGCACAGCACCAGGGGCAGCCACAGCCCCACGTGGTCTCTGTTCACAAGCAGCTACTATTAATATGCATGTACTGTATTAATAGAGCTGGCTAAACACTGCCTCGGGCCAGAGGAATAGTTCAGCGTTTCATTTTCATCCCAAATTAGCCTGAAACAGCCAAACAGGAACATTTTTTTTCACTGATGGAAAGTTCAGGAAAAATATTGAATGAGAAAATGAGAGAGGAGCAAGTAGCACATCTTTCCTGTCCATGGGATCCAGGCAGGGGTAGGAGGATGTATCTGCCTGTGCTGCCCTGGCCCATGGGCACCATTGGCTCCTGCCTTGTGCTTACACAGAAAGGGCTGGTGTCCTTATTTCAGGGTGATTTATCTGCCCAGGGGACCAAAGTGGCTCCCCCAGCCTGGCATCCTCCGAAATGGCTGCAGCACCCCTGGGGTGTACAGCAGCCCTGTGGATAGGGCCAAGACAAAGCTTGAACCAAACGCAGCTGCAGCCAAGAAGGGTCACACCAGTTTCTTAACTGGGACCAAGGCCTTGCCACCATCAAGCCCAAACAAGCCTCCAATACAACCACCTGCTTCAATCCTCCCAGGAGCAGTGAGGGTCTCCAAGAGCATCTCCACTGTACAAATCTTTTCCATTCACTTATGTTCACTTCTTTTTTTCCAAAACATATGAATTTTTCCTCAACATATTTAAGAGCAAGGAGCCTGCATAATGAAAGAATAAAATTGCCTCCTGTCCCTGGAAACCCTGTCCTATTTTGCAATGATTAACTCACTGTATTTGCATACTGCCCACTCCTGGCTAAAGACTCAAGGGGACAATTGCCAAACACTTTCTAATCTTGCACAGAGCCTGCATGTAGTGTTGTCATTTCCTGGCACCCCTCAGCGTGGCTGCATCAGGCAAGCTTCTCTTTTGCTTCCTTTTATTGGTATTATTTCATATTCCCACTGCTGGCTTGCCCACAGCCAGGGCCCCACCGTGCTGGGTGCTGCACTAATGAGAAGGATGAGAAGGAGATGCTTCCCTCACTGTGGAAATCACTGCATAAATCAAGTGGTGCTCCCACGAGCAGTGGGCTGTTAAGACCCATGATGAGGACATCATGGGTTTTGCTGAGTTTTCATGCCCATACTCCCAGTTAGGGTATCAGGGTCACTGCAAATTGCTGTTCCTTTTCTCCCTCTGGGCTTTGCAGTGAAAATTTTCCAGGATAGGGTCTGTGCAAATCCCCTAAACATCCCTAGATGGTACAAATCTACTGGTACCTATCAATGAAGCAGCAATGGATCAGCCCATACAACCCCAAATTATGGAGTATAAATCCTAGGCTGTCTCTCTGGGAAAGCACGGGAATGCTGGCGTCTTTGGGGCTGGGAATGCAATTGGAAATCAAAAGGACTGGGGACTCAGTAATCACTATGGCAGGGTTTTATTAAGCAAATTATTATTGAGCAAGTAAATAAAGCAGTGGGAGTCAAAGTGGGGATCGATAGCACAGTTTGATCTGGGGCAGCCCGAGCGTGGCCTCATGCTCATCCCCCAGCACTGCCAAAGCCAGTGTCTAGGGGGGCACCACCCAGTGCACAGGGGCTTGAGGGGGAGCCAAGTGGAAAGTAGTAAAACAAACACCCCAAAAAAGAGCTAGATGGACACAGGCTGGGGTAGGAATATCTCAGGCATTTCCACTTTCTTTTACATCCCACTTGCAACCTGGCCCCATTGCAGCCTTTCCCATGATATATCCCCCTTGTCGAGGCAGCAACGTGGGGCAGCACATGTACACTTTCTGCTCCCAAAAGTGCCAGCAGCCTCCTTTAATTGTCCTCTGCTGCAGACCCCTCAGCACAGGGCTGTATGCCCCCCCTTCCCCCAGCAGAAAGGGAAGGACCCACACTGAGAGCTCATAATCTCCCCCAAAGGCTTCCATGTTGCACTTTCTCCTCCAGGCAGAGCAGTCAGCATGAGGCACTCAGAAAGCCTCCTGCCACAGAGGAAAGCACCCTGCAAGCATCCAAGGGAAAGTTTTACATCTCCACACTGGGTCTGTCCTGTTTGCCATGTCAAACTGGAGTGTAGAACCCTTGTGTGGCCAGACTGTGTGAGGGGGTCAGGTACAGTGGTTTGCTCCCTTCCACGAATGGCTGTCCCATGAGCAAGCAGCACCCAGCAGTCCCAGCCCACTCCCAGTGGCCTCAGAGCTGACATAAACCCCCTCTGCTGATGTCAACACCAATGCAACTCCACTTGGCATGTATTAATGAGACTGAAGGTGATGAAATCCCTGATACTTGTTAATAAAGCACAACACAAGTGAGAGCTGTCTCTGTGCCCCAGCAGGGATAAATCCCAGGAGTCAGAGGGAGTGATGATCTATGTGCCAGGTTTGCTCAGGCTGCATCACTCACCAGGGCAGCACAAAAGTCTGGCCTAGCCCAAGGACACCAATCTGCTGGCTTGGGAAGGCTGTGTGGGACTGACTTGTGCCCAGTAGCCCTGGACAGGGACTTTGTCATGGCAGGGGAACGTGAGCACTGGCTGTGGTCGTGTTCACCCTTACAGCCACATACCCACCATGAGCAATGCTTTGGTGCTTTCCTCCTCCTTTTTGTCATTCCTATCTCCTTTCTCCCCTCACCTCCTTTGGAAAAGGAGACCTGTAGCCATGACCTCAAAGGGAAGGGTCACTATTTGTCCCCCTCTATGCTAACAGGGAGCAGAGCCCTCCCGCTCCCAACACACACAGACAGCTCAGCACTGCTGGAAAGTGTCGGTGTCCAATATGTCCCAAATTTCCCACTGCACCAGCCCAGCTGTAATCAGCTTTGGATTACCATAGTCTTCTAAAGTACCAGACTCTGATAACATCCCTTCTGTTACTGACTCTCTAAATCTCCCCAGTCACGCAGATGGTTTCCCCCCAGCAACCCAGCACCAATTACCAGGAAGGGAAAAGGATCCCAAAATAGAGGGAAAAAAAAAAAAAAGAAAAAAGAAAAAAAAGGAGTTAATAATCAGTTGAAAGCCAGACACTGTTACAATGAGCAACTGGGGGCTGTTTTTTGCAGCATCACAAAGACACAAGGATATAAAGTGAAATCAGACAGCAGTGAATTTAAAAGTGACCACTTCCCATAACGTACCATTAACCTCTGGAAGATGCTGCCACAAATTATCTCTGAGGTTTCAGTGGTGCAGGACTTGAGCTGATCAGAGGCACAGATTGATGGTGAGGAGAGCCACAGCCACCTGAAGAACAAGATTAAAAATGCCAAGTGGGTTACAAGGGTTTATTCTTCAGGACATGCTCTGAGTGTTGTCTGAGCACATGAAGAATCTCCTTTTTATGAACAGCCACCATTTTTTCCTGTCCTTCCCTTGAAGCTGCTGGCACATGGGGCAGCAAGAACACCCTCTGCAGCAGCTAGTCCTGCTGCAGTGTTTTGAGTTGCCTGGTGTGAACTCATTTCTGACTGTGCAGCAGCTCCTCAGAGGCTCCTCACTTGAGCTCCTTCTACATCAGAATGCCCTTTGGTCTCCAGCTTTCCAGGAGGTGGTATTTTCTAAGTAGGAACGTGCTTTGGTGAGGAGCTGTGCCCACACTAGCACAGCCCATGCACTGCAGGGTCATGGCACACCAGGGTCTGTTCTCTTCATCATGGATTGGAAGGTGGAGATCCTGAAAATCGATGGTTGCTGCTTTCCCTTTCCAGCACTTCTCCTCATTACACTTAATTTTGGGTTTAAACAACATTGCAGAGGGGTTTTCATTGATCCAGTTGCCTCAAGTGGTATAACTCAGGTCCCATGGGAAAGAGATTGAGCCCAAAAATAATTGCAGTAGCAAGAAAACAGAAATAGGTTGATAAATAATTTTTTAAGTCTGTGTCTTGTGTACATCCCACCCCACAGCCATGGGACAAACAGCACCAGCACAGAGTGGCACAAGCAATGCTGTCTCCCACCCATCCAGCACAAGGGCAGTAACAACTGAATGTTGCTCTCAGGTACCACATTCTGCAGCACTAACGAGTATTTAAAAGCTCCCATGTGCCTGAACGCCAGTGGGAAGACCTGGGAGAGCAGGTGCTCATGGTGCTGGTACAGAACCATCCCAGGGGGGCATTTGATTCCCAGTGGAAAAAGCTTCACCCCCCACATCACAACAGTCACATCAGTGACTGTGCAGCTCACAGGGAGCACCACAGCCTTTGGGGAGGGCCACGTGGCAGGGCCACCAGTGACAAAGCACATCACATCCCAGGAATGCTCCTCCGGTGACCCTGCACTGGCCACTTGGCATCCTGGCTGAGCACCGAGGGCAGAGGGCAGCAGGGAGCAGAGGGTTCACAGCCCAGCCAGGCACAAAGGAAATAAAGGAAACAAAATGAGCTGACAGAGGGTGGTGTGAGAAATTTTATAGGCTCTTGCTTCCGTCCCACTGTGAAAGGACAAAGAGAAATGCTGGGCTCCTCTGCAGGGACGCAGGGACGGCTCTCGCCACAACACGCAGGCGTTGGCTTTGCTGTGCACTGTGTGCTCCTCCAGCTGAGTCAGCTGGGGGGTTAAATTCTTTGACATTTTCAAAAGACCCATAAGGTAAATCCTCCAGGCCCTGATCAAGGCTCCCACTGGACCCCACAGGAATTTTGCCTGAATACTGCAGGGTTATTAAAGCCAAAGTGTTGCTGTGGATTCAAATCTGAGCCTTTTCATACACAGACTGTAGCTGCAAGTTGTCAGTGAATGGCCCAAATAAAGCCTTCCTGATTTTTCCCCTACTTTAATATAACTGGTATTTCTCTCTCTGTAATCCACACAACTCCCGTTCTATGCCATTTCACACCAGCACTGAGGATTTACTTTTTCCATCACAAAAGGGAAAAATCAGTTTCTCCACCCTGTGCTTCAAATGTTCTTTTCCCACCTGAACAAGCCACATGTGGTCCCTCTGAGGCTGCCAAGATGGACCCAGGAACCTCAAAGCTGAGTGGGAAGAGAACAGAAATCTGAGTCCTGTAGCATCAGACCCACTTGCTCCCAGTGGAGAGGGAAGCACAGCCAGAAAAATGGGAGGGAGCTTTGTACCCACTATCCATGTGTTAAGCTGCACAGCATCATCTGATCATGATGGTGGAGGAACAGAGGCAGCCCTGGATGGACCTGTGAGGTGAGGGTGAGGCAGGAGTTGCAGCACTGGGTGAAGCACCCTGTCCCCCAAGGCTTGGGGCCAGGGCAGTGACAGGACTGGGGACAGGGGCTCACTGCAGGCAGTGATCACACTCTGCCCCAGCTTTCCAGCCAGCAGAATGAAGTCTGTCCATTCAGGTTAGTGCCCTGAGTGCTCAGCAGCTTCACCAGATCCTTCTGGAGGGTAAAGTGTGAGGACTGGTGGAATACCAGCCAGAAAGAGATTCTGAAGCAGTGTCTTAAGGAAGGAGTTTCTTCTTGGTGGCCTCTTTTAGGCCACCAGCATTGAAAACACCTCCTCTCAGAGATGTCCTAAGAGGTACCATCACCCAGCAAAAAGTGGGAACTTGGCATTTTGTTTAAAAAAGTGCTGTCTGCTTGAAATCCTTAGTTTCTCTGTGTACAACTCCAAGATGATACTTCAGAGAGGTTTCAGCCTGTGTGCTCTGCCTGCTGTGGATCACCAGAGTGGAAAATTGGGCCTGAAAGGAGAAAAATAAATCTCCTTGCTGGGACAATGCTGTGCTGCCTTGGGGTCCTCGAAGGAACTTCTCCCTGAAGGTCTGAGCCTGGCCTGGGAGGCATCAGGCTGCAGTCATGACCCCAGTCTCCATTCTAGACAAGGATCTGCTCCATGTCAGCAGAGCCTCAGAGGAAAAGGGAAGGAAGAGAAGCAAGACTGCAAACCCCAGGTAATGTCTAAATCAATAGCACAGCAGCTCAATAGCGTTTCCCTACAAATCCAGGCAGCCACACTTACAAACACCTTCAGTTTAACGGCAGATTTCTCATCAGCTCAGCAAACCCCCACTCCTCAGACACAGACCTGCGCTGAATGGCCTCTGCCTGCCTGGGCTGGGAGGGCAATTGCAGCTGCAGCAATGAATTGTCACCAGTCCCCAAGGTCACACAACACAAAGCTGGAGACAACCCTGACATTTCTGCCCATCTGTATTTCGTGCTTGGCCCTCCCTTCTCCCACATCACACAAGGACATCTGGAGACCACCTACCTCAGCTTTAGGAATGAAAAATGGAGTTATCCATAGAGGAATTAGCAGTTTTGCCAGCTGGGTGTTTGAGCCAGGCTGTGGCTCACCAGGGTGTGTTAGCCCACACCCATGAGGCTGCACAGCATCCAACCCCCAAAACTGGTTTGCAACTGGATGAAGTACCACTGAGTAGCACAGCACGTCCGAGGGAGTGGGGACTGACACTGGGTCTTTCACATAAGCCTGCTGCATGTATGGCAAGGGGACTCAGGGTTGGTACCTGTTCCTAGAGGCTGATTTTTACCTCCTGGGGCAGCTGGCATCCAATCCCATCCCTCCCACTAATTGCTCTCCTTGCCAGCTCTTCCCAGCTTGATAAAACCAGATGAAGCTTCTGGGTTCAATTTAGTTTCAGTTCCTCTGTGCCTAGTGGTAAAAATACAATGCTCCCTTCCACCTGTAAAAATCAAACTCCACCTATCCCTTGAATTTTTATATTCTTCTGTATTTCAGAAACAAAGAAATACAGCCACTGTGTGGAATCCTCATGGCTGTGGGTGCCATAACAGCATTCCTGTGCCCACAAGGAGTATTTTCTTCCACCATTCCTGGAGCCAGAGCCATGAACAAAAACTCCTCAGACACAGCAACACATTTCAGCCTTACACTTCCTACTCTACACTTTCACAGCAAAAGGATGTTACAGAAACCAAGTCCTGTGTTGTCCAGGGCCCTGCCTCTATGCCAAAAATCCTGTATCCCTGATCTTCACTCATGTCCCACAAGACATCCCTACAGTCTTCTTTCCACTACCAATGCTTGCAGCAGAGTGAAGAGCCTCATATGGGATTTGATGTTGAGTAGTAGGAAAAAAAAATTGGAAAATTGGAAATAACAAACAACAGGTGCTCCAAAGCACTTTGAAGGCTGTGCCTGGCCACCACAACACAGAGTCCCCCCCTCTGTGGACAAGTTTCCACCCTAGAGATGAGCTATGACCACGAAAACAGTTATGACATAAAATCCAGAAAGGGTGTTTATTGGATGTAAAATTATTTCTCTCTTGTCTACAGAAGCTACACAAGACTGATCTCCCACAGTAGGATGGGAAAACTGGGGTTAATGACACCCTGCAGCAAAAGGTCCTTCCGCTGATTAATCCTAAAACTTCCCACTTGCTCACTCCATTGAGGGATTGCACATGTGCCCACTGAAAGAGACAAACAGGAACAGCTGTAGAGATCCACCAAATGCTGGCTCCTTCCTGGCAGGAGGACAGGAGGGGAACAGGTGCTGATCTTTGCTACACCTGCAAATGCACCTCCCGGTCATGAAATCAGAGAATCTACGCACGGAGCATGGAGCAGCACAGTTCTGCTCCAAGGAGCTCACTGGCACATCATCAGCAACCATCTCTGCTGAAGTGAATTAATTTTTTATTTGGTTTTATTAACCTTCACACATCTAGACCCGAGGCCTACGGTTTACAGCTCACACACAGAAAAGTATGAAATCACCACATCTCCTTGTTTAAGATATTAGAAATCATGAGTTGTGATCTGTCCCATTATTAAATGCTGGTCCCAAATCTACCAGTATGAGTGAAGCAATTTCCTAGAAGGTGGGAGAGCCCAGCTAACCCTCCATCCTCTGTTCACCACACCACCCTGGGCCTGTTCACAGCACCTCCACGCCTCACCCCCCTTTGCTATCTCACCAGTCTGGGACAGGCTCTCATTCCCAATACAGGAAGCCATTGCATCTGATTTATTGCATTCAATAAGGAGAAGGAATTTAAAAGAGAAGGTCTGTCCAAAGGCAAGTTTTGAAATGTTTTTGCATCTCTACCTTCATCCTATGAGGTAATTTGGGGCAGTTTGCAGCTATCCCTGGGGCATAGAGGAAGCTGACCTAAAGAGTACCTTAATGATGTGCCCTTATGCATCCTTTCAAATACCTGCATCTTAATTACTTCTGAGAACAGATTTCTGACACTGGAAATGCAGCTAAACTAGCTGGGGTGTCTTTCATGCCTTCCTAGCTCATTTTGCCACTGGTTCCTTCAAAGCAAACCATAAAGCCAAAAACATTTCTTTTAATGCTCTTGATGGGGGTTTGATGTGAATGGTGCTCTCTTTCATCTGCTGCTTCTTCAAAAAAGGATGTAGATAAAAGGATGAAAGGAAAAGGAATCCTCGTGCATGTACATATTGCTCCAAGAGACTTGCCTGCTCAGCACTGGCTCCGGCTCCGAGCAACCCGTCCTGGTGGTCTTTGCCTGTGGGACAGGGATCCTCCATCACCCACCTGCAACATCAAAAGCAAAGAAGGATGTAAGGCAAGCCAATTTGTCCTGCTTGGACCGGTCCTCAAACATCTCTTGTTAATACAGTGGAGCCACGTAGGGGGTTTTAGGTTCTGCGGTCCCACTCTGAGCCAGCTTGGGCATTTCCACAGTCCTTCAGCATCTCAGCTCACCCAAACAGGGTCAGCACAGCCAGCAGAGCAGGGCTGGGACCCCTCAGTCCCTCATTGCCTCAGTCTTTTGCCACATTCTCTCAGGGACTCATTCCCAATTTTCTGACTTCAAGGATTAAACATTCAGCCTTCTCATCAGGAGAACAGGTGGGTGGTAAAGAGAGATTCTTCCATCTCTCTCCCATTAAGTTGCTGAGAGTAGGACCAAATAGCATGAGTAGATGGGCCAGGCACCTTCCCTACCCCAAAGTCATCTTATCTCACACTGTTTGTGGCTGCACAGGTTTGGATCACCCCCAGGGGCAGCTTCCTCCCTTTCCCACCATGCACACCGTGGGCATCAGGCAGGATTGCAAACATACCCACTGCAAATCCTTCCTTGCCATGGCTTTTGAACAACCCCCTGTCATGTGCATGTGCTACCTGAGCCCAGCACAGGCCACAGGGAAAGGGGCTGTTTGTTTGTTCTGGCCTGTCTGAGCATCACCCCGCAGCAGAGAGTGGTCACTCTTCCCGCTGACCCTTGTGGGCACCCACCTGTGCAAGGAGAGCATCAGCCAGGGCTGGGTACACACATCTCCTTCCTAGGAACACCAGGAGAGGGAACAAATAGAAGAGGAAAGCTCAGGATGGGAAGATATGAGAGTTGACAGCACTCCCACCTCTCACCACAGGTCTCAGCCTCAGTGCTGATTAAAGTCCTGGGTCTTCAAGTCATGAGCTTAGAAGTGCTAAGAACCCCACCCAAAACAACCTTTAATGGAATGGTTTCTTGTAGAACAAAGAAACAGCACTTCTGTTGAAAAGTCACAAAAGAAAAACTGTTTTAACTTGAAAATCTTTTGCTATTGCAAGTGAAATAGAGAGGTAAATATATTTCATTTAGGTTTTATCACTACAACTCATCCTGACATTTACATTGTATTAAAGTTTTAATATTAATACCGTGCTGCTACATAATATTTAATACAAAAATTAAATATATATATATTGAAGTTAATATTTCATATGCTAAAATCCAAATGGCAAAATTCTTTTGCTCCATCAAAGATGAAAGCACCCAGCCCTAATTAAAAATGATCTGATGCTTCTGAGGCTCAGGACCAAGAGCAGCACCAAAAAATCCAACGGAAAGAAATCGAAACGATGCCACTAATGTTTGTAAGAGCATCTCAAGGGCTCCTCACTGACCTGCACTGATGTGGGGACCAGGTAGAAAATGACCCTTGTTGCACTTCACACACTGTAGAACCAGGGCAGGAGCTGTGATGAGCGTGTAGAGAAGCAGGATGAGGAGGGATGGTTGACAGTATTTTGCAGGAAAAATGTTAGTTGTGTAAGCAAGTCATGTCCAGTCAAGGCTCAGCAGCTCTGGGCTGTCCATTGCAGAGGCTCAGGGCCCCGGAGAGGGGCACTGCCACCACTACCCCCATCATCTCCCCCAGGCCATCACTGAGATGTATTTTTAACCATTCCCATTCATAAGGAAAGCAACCACACAGGAAATCCAGAGCAACTGTGCAATCCTACAGGAAAACCACCACCAGGCCCCACATCACCCAGTGTGCTCTGTGCACTACTGTGGCCAGCAGAAAAGGGAGCCTCATGCTGAGAGTGGAGCTCTCAAGCACCCAAAACACAGACCCTAGACAGGCCATAAACAGCTCTGTTGGTCCTAGAAGACAGGGGAGAGCCCATATTTCCTTGCAATCCACAGTTTGTTGAACACCAAAACCCCTTGGGGCTACCTAGGATTTAACATCCCATGTACAGAACCACACCACCTACAGCACAGCCCTGGGTCCTCTCTAGCTGCAAAGAGTCCAGATGTTACAGCCCTCAGGGAAAACTGAGGGTGGCACAGGGCACCCCAATTTCTCAAGCTCCTGATCCAGTCAGCAATAATCCCTCAGCCCCATGTTATTCCAGTGACCATCACCACCAAACCACTCCTGAAGCCTCAACCCTCTGTCTTCACCAGCCTGGAGACCACTGTAACTCCTTTCATCTTGAAGGTTCTATTTGGGGTTACTCAGCATGTGCAGGCAGGACCATGAGCATCCCGCCCACGGCTGGCCAGAGGCTCCTTCCCACCAGGGGGGAACTGCAGATGCACAGAGTTGCTCCACAGGTCCCCCTCTCCCCTCAAGCTCCACTTCTCCAACCGCCTCTGCTTAATTAGAGGCCAGCTTTGAACTGCCTGTGTGTAACCAGACCTAATCTTCAAACTGAATATATTTAATGGGGCCTGATCTCCATAATAGCTGTGTCTGAGGCCCTGGATTTCAAAGCAGCTCCACTTAACGGGACTTTGTCTGGAAGCTGCAACCATATAATAGGGCCTGGTTTTAAACCAGAAGTGTTTAATAGGATCTGATGTTTAAAGTGCACGTAACTAATTGGACCTAATCTTCACAATCCTCCTTTCCTCCCCCTTTCCTTGTGTTTCTTCCCCTCCTTTGTTGCTCTCTCTCCCTGCAGTACCGAGATGCTCTATCCCTGCCTCTGCCAGAAGCCCCACCAGGACTACAAGCTACTCCTGCAGGAAATATCCTGAAGCCTTTGAAAACCCTCCAGGATTTCCCAGTCCAGGTCCTCATTCCCACTACAGTTTCTCTGCTCTCACCATCTCCTCCTCAAGAGCTTGCCCAGATCTGGCTTGTCCCATGGACACAGGCACAAGCCCATCATTAAAGCCTTATTTTAACAGGAACAAGAGGTGAGAAACCCCTCACAGGGGTACTGTGAGGGGACAAGAACAGAAGGAATTTTTCCTTCATGGCCCATTGCTGTGGGACCTTTCAGAAATGCTCCTCAGACCCAACAGAAAAATAGTGTTGACCCCAATTGGCCAAAGCAGAGAGAAAGCAGGAGTGCTTCTCAGAAAAGCTGTGGCTGCACCATCCCTGGAAGTACTCAGTGCCGGGCTAGATGGGGCCCTCAGCAACCTGGGCTAGTGAGAGGTTGTGCTGTATCAGGGGGATTGAAATGAGCTAATCATTAAGGTCCCTTCCAGCCTAAACCATTCTATGGGTGAGGAAGGATGGAGTGTGCAGCTCCATCAAAGAGCAGCTCTCCCCCAGTGTCTGCACAGCCTGAGAACAAGGACATGTCACATCTACTGCCCCTGGGATGATTGATGAACCCTTCCCTAGGAACACTCTCCTACCTCCCTGTGCCAGCTTCAGCACCTGCCCAGACAGGACAGCCCAGCTCAAGCCGCATCATGGGCTCAGACATCCACATCTGCCCCATGCTGCACCTCCACCACCGTTCCCACCACTGGGTACTCCTATGGAATTAATTCAGCATGTTTTATTTGCAGTTGAATCCAGCTCTAGCACTGCCCTGAAATTTATGCTCCACACAAGCATTGACAGACAGCAGGGTTGGGAGGTTAAAGAAGCAGTATTTCCAGAATTTGCATAAAACAAGGGCATTCCATAATTTAGCTGATGCAGATTTGGATAAGATGAAATTGTTGGCCATTTTATAATTAGATGGCTAATCATAAAATAACCTTTGCGAGTCATCAAAAACCATTATTATACAAATGAATTCCTCCTCGGTACTAAACTTACTTTACCCTCGTCCTTGAGGATCAGTGGCAGTAAAAGACGACCTTTTTCTGGTAGAATTCATTCTGCAGCCAGTCCCACTGTTTTACTATGTTTTATGGATCACAAATGCTTAATCAATAATGCAGTGCTTTCGGGAATGATGTTCTTTCTCCTGTCTCTCTGTCTGGAATTGTTTGGCTGGCTGCTCACAAATCTTTTGACATGGATTCATTGTTTTGGAGATACCCTTCTCTGCATCTCAGGGCAGATTCAGCAGCTGAGAGAGAAGGAGTGGGAAAGTTTATTGGGGTAAAAAGAGATGTCGTGGCAGGCAGGCAGAGTCATCGCTCTGGGTTCCTTGGTGCACTTGTCAGGTTAATGAATGGTCCTGGAAACCATTAAGTATGCAGCTGCTGGAAGATCTCTTCTTCAGTAAATAAAAACAAAGCTGAAGCGCCTCTTCCCACATGCCTGTGCTGCTTTTCTCAGAAAACAGAGCTGAGAAAGGCAATTGCTGCAAAGGGACCCCCTGAGNCCCCAATTTCTCAAGCTCCTGATCCAGTCAGCAATAATCCCTCAGCCCCATGTTATTCCAGTGACCATCACCACCAAACCACTCCTGAAGCCTCAACCCTCTGTCTTCACCAGCCTGGAGACCACTGTAACTCCTTTCATCTTGAAGGTTCTATTTGGGGTTACTCAGCATGTGCAGGCAGGACCATGAGCATCCCGCCCACGGCTGGCCAGAGGCTCCTTCCCACCAGGGGGGAACTGCAGATGCACAGAGTTGCTCCACAGGTCCCCCTCTCCCCTCAAGCTCCACTTCTCCAACCGCCTCTGCTTAATTAGAGGCCAGCTTTGAACTGCCTGTGTGTAACCAGACCTAATCTTCAAACTGAATATATTTAATGGGGCCTGATCTCCATAATAGCTGTGTCTGAGGCCCTGGATTTCAAAGCAGCTCCACTTAACGGGACTTTGTCTGGAAGCTGCAACCATATAATAGGGCCTGGTTTTAAACCAGAAGTGTTTAATAGGATCTGATGTTTAAAGTGCACGTAACTAATTGGACCTAATCTTCACAATCCTCCTTTCCTCCCCCTTTCCTTGTGTTTCTTCCCCTCCTTTGTTGCTCTCTCTCCCTGCAGTACCGAGATGCTCTATCCCTGCCTCTGCCAGAAGCCCCACCAGGACTACAAGCTACTCCTGCAGGAAATATCCTGAAGCCTTTGAAAACCCTCCAGGATTTCCCAGTCCAGGTCCTCATTCCCACTACAGTTTCTCTGCTCTCACCATCTCCTCCTCAAGAGCTTGCCCAGATCTGGCTTGTCCCATGGACACAGGCACAAGCCCATCATTAAAGCCTTATTTTAACAGGAACAAGAGGTGAGAAACCCCTCACAGGGGTACTGTGAGGGGACAAGAACAGAAGGAATTTTTCCTTCATGGCCCATTGCTGTGGGACCTTTCAGAAATGCTCCTCAGACCCAAGAGAAAAATAGTGTTGACCCCAATTGGCCAAAGCAGAGAGAAAGCAGGAGTGCTTCTCAGAAAAGCTGTGGCTGCACCATCCCTGGAAGTACTCAGTGCCGGGCTAGATGGGGCCCTCAGCAACCTGGGCTAGTGAGAGGTTGTGCTGTATCAGGGGGATTGAAATGAGCTAATCATTAAGGTCCCTTCCAGCCTAAACCATTCTATGGGTGAGGAAGGATGGAGTGTGCAGCTCCATCAAAGAGCAGCTCTCCCCCAGTGTCTGCACAGCCTGAGAACAAGGACATGTCACATCTACTGCCCCTGGGATGATTGATGAACCCTTCCCTAGGAACACTCTCCTACCTCCCTGTGCCAGCTTCAGCACCTGCCCAGACAGGACAGCCCAGCTCAAGCCGCATCATGGGCTCAGACATCCACATCTGCCCCATGCTGCACCTCCACCACCGTTCCCACCACTGGGTACTCCTATGGAATTAATTCAGCATGTTTTATTTGCAGTTGAATCCAGCTCTAGCACTGCCCTGAAATTTATGCTCCACACAAGCATTGACAGACAGCAGGGTTGGGAGGTTAAAGAAGCAGTATTTCCAGAATTTGCATAAAACAAGGGCATTCCATAATTTAGCTGATGCAGATTTGGATAAGATGAAATTGTTGGCCATTTTATAATTAGATGGCTAATCATAAAATAACCTTTGCGAGTCATCAAAAACCATTATTATACAAATGAATTCCTCCTCGGTACTAAACTTACTTTACCCTCGTCCTTGAGGATCAGTGGCAGTAAAAGACGACCTTTTTCTGGTAGAATTCATTCTGCAGCCAGTCCCACTGTTTTACTATGTTTTATGGATCACAAATGCTTAATCAATAATGCAGTGCTTTCGGGAATGATGTTCTTTCTCCTGTCTCTCTGTCTGGAATTGTTTGGCTGGCTGCTCACAAATCTTTTGACATGGATTCATTGTTTTGGAGATACCCTTCTCTGCATCTCAGGGCAGATTCAGCAGCTGAGAGAGAAGGAGTGGGAAAGTTTATTGGGGTAAAAAGAGATGTCGTGGCAGGCAGGCAGAGTCATCGCTCTGGGTTCCTTGGTGCACTTGTCAGGTTAATGAATGGTCCTGGAAACCATTAAGTATGCAGCTGCTGGAAGATCTCTTCTTCAGTAAATAAAAACAAAGCTGAAGCGCCTCTTCCCACATGCCTGTGCTGCTTTTCTCAGAAAACAGAGCTGAGAAAGGCAATTGCTGCAAAGGGACCCCCTGAGCATCTCTGTGCCTGGATGTGGAGATGATGTTTTCCAGAAATTCAAGTTGACCTACCCAGGGTTTTCCCTACACTTGATTTCTGTCCCCTTACAGAGGTACAGATGTGCTGCTCCATGGCTAGAGCTCAAGAGGAGGGCTACAGGCTCCCCAGCATAGACCCCCCACACTCATCTCCCCCCATATCATAGTGTTTCTCTGCCTCACAGTGTTGTGAAAACTCCATTAAGCATCACACAAAAAAACCCTGCACCAGCACTGGGGACTTAGCTCAGCTCCAGGCCAGCCCTGACACAAAACTCACACAGAGCTCCAGCAGCACATTGGGCTCCTGTCACCACATTCATCCCAGCACCAACAACTTCTACGACTCAGACTTTGCTGTAGTATCAAAGCTTGAGGGAAAGAGGCAACAAGAACAGNAGTGCACGTAACTAATTGGACCTAATCTTCACAATCCTCCTTTCCTCCCCCTTTCCTTGTGTTTCTTCCCCTCCTTTGTTGCTCTCTCTCCCTGCAGTACCGAGATGCTCTATCCCTGCCTCTGCCAGAAGCCCCACCAGGACTACAAGCTACTCCTGCAGGAAATATCCTGAAGCCTTTGAAAACCCTCCAGGATTTCCCAGTCCAGGTCCTCATTCCCACTACAGTTTCTCTGCTCTCACCATCTCCTCCTCAAGAGCTTGCCCAGATCTGGCTTGTCCCATGGACACAGGCACAAGCCCATCATTAAAGCCTTATTTTAACAGGAACAAGAGGTGAGAAACCCCTCACAGGGGTACTGTGAGGGGACAAGAACAGAAGGAATTTTTCCTTCATGGCCCATTGCTGTGGGACCTTTCAGAAATGCTCCTCAGACCCAACAGAAAAATAGTGTTGACCCCAATTGGCCAAAGCAGAGAGAAAGCAGGAGTGCTTCTCAGAAAAGCTGTGGCTGCACCATCCCTGGAAGTACTCAGTGCCGGGCTAGATGGGGCCCTCAGCAACCTGGGCTAGTGAGAGGTTGTGCTGTATCAGGGGGATTGAAATGAGCTAATCATTAAGGTCCCTTCCAGCCTAAACCATTCTATGGGTGAGGAAGGATGGAGTGTGCAGCTCCATCAAAGAGCAGCTCTCCCCCAGTGTCTGCACAGCCTGAGAACAAGGACATGTCACATCTACTGCCCCTGGGATGATTGATGAACCCTTCCCTAGGAACACTCTCCTACCTCCCTGTGCCAGCTTCAGCACCTGCCCAGACAGGACAGCCCAGCTCAAGCCGCATCATGGGCTCAGACATCCACATCTGCCCCATGCTGCACCTCCACCACCGTTCCCACCACTGGGTACTCCTATGGAATTAATTCAGCATGTTTTATTTGCAGTTGAATCCAGCTCTAGCACTGCCCTGAAATTTATGCTCCACACAAGCATTGACAGACAGCAGGGTTGGGAGGTTAAAGAAGCAGTATTTCCAGAATTTGCATAAAACAAGGGCATTCCATAATTTAGCTGATGCAGATTTGGATAAGATGAAATTGTTGGCCATTTTATAATTAGATGGCTAATCATAAAATAACCTTTGCGAGTCATCAAAAACCATTATTATACAAATGAATTCCTCCTCGGTACTAAACTTACTTTACCCTCGTCCTTGAGGATCAGTGGCAGTAAAAGACGACCTTTTTCTGGTAGAATTCATTCTGCAGCCAGTCCCACTGTTTTACTATGTTTTATGGATCACAAATGCTTAATCAATAATGCAGTGCTTTCGGGAATGATGTTCTTTCTCCTGTCTCTCTGTCTGGAATTGTTTGGCTGGCTGCTCACAAATCTTTTGACATGGATTCATTGTTTTGGAGATACCCTTCTCTGCATCTCAGGGCAGATTCAGCAGCTGAGAGAGAAGGAGTGGGAAAGTTTATTGGGGTAAAAAGAGATGTCGTGGCAGGCAGGCAGAGTCATCGCTCTGGGTTCCTTGGTGCACTTGTCAGGTTAATGAATGGTCCTGGAAACCATTAAGTATGCAGCTGCTGGAAGATCTCTTCTTCAGTAAATAAAAACAAAGCTGAAGCGCCTCTTCCCACATGCCTGTGCTGCTTTTCTCAGAAAACAGAGCTGAGAAAGGCAATTGCTGCAAAGGGACCCCCTGAGCATCTCTGTGCCTGGATGTGGAGATGATGTTTTCCAGAAATTCAAGTTGACCTACCCAGGGTTTTCCCTACACTTGATTTCTGTCCCCTTACAGAGGTACAGATGTGCTGCTCCATGGCTAGAGCTCAAGAGGAGGGCTACAGGCTCCCCAGCATAGACCCCCCACACTCATCTCCCCCCATATCATAGTGTTTCTCTGCCTCACAGTGTTGTGAAAACTCCATTAAGCATCACACAAAAAGACCCTGCACCAGCACTGGGGACTTAGCTCAGCTCCAGGCCAGCCCTGACACAAAACTCACACAGAGCTCCAGCAGCACATTGGGCTCCTGTCACCACATTCATCCCAGCACCAACAACTTCTACGACTCAGACTTTGCTGTAGTATCAAAGCTTGAGGGAAAGAGGCAACAAGAACAGGCACAACTGCTTGGAGGGGGGAAGAAAATGCTTGGACGTTTTTAAATCTTGAGGCAAAGCAACAGTCATGGTCTGCAGGAAAGCCCCTGCCCATAAAAGATGGTGAGAAGCTTCTCTAAGAATAGTCTGTGTAACACAGAAGAACCTAATTCCTGTCCTCTCTGTTTAAATTTCCATGCCCACTGTAAGAGGAATTATCTGTTGTAGCTCACCCCTAATTTGTGTGCAGTGTGTAACAGGTGTACTGACAGTGTTTAACTTTGCCACCTGAGCAAATCTGGGATCTGCTCAGAACCCGTGGACAGATAAGAATAAGAGAAGGGTCTGTCAGGGTCTGGCTCATTACACAAATCACCTGAGACTACATTTGTCCTCCCATGATCTCAAAGCACTTTGGCAAACAGCGATTATCCCAAAGCCCCACACACCTCCTTGCACAGGTAGGAGTGAGCAAATCTCCAGCTCACAGCAGGTACAGCAGGAGAGGAGTCACTGAGGAGCAGGGGAGGCTGCAGCTCCCTGGCCACCCCCTTGTCCTCTCTAACTCATACCCCACCACTGCTCTCCAAGGCAGATGGGTCATCCCTGAACACACAACCAGCACCTTTAGAACACCATTTCAGTATAAACTGAACCAAGACCTTACTCGAGGCTAGAATGAATTCAAGGAGAATCAGGACACCCAAGGGCCACCAGGCTGGGAAGCCCACAGCAGCAGAGGGCCCATGGGCTTCCTTACACACAGCATGGGGTTTCTGTCGAGTGTAACTGTCTCATCAGCTGTACAAACAGAGCCTTTCAAGGTCCATCACACAAGCCCCTTGTCACTGCAGTGCGTTTATATTTTAATTAGCAGCTCATGTGCTGATTACTCTGTTGTTACCCCGCACAGTGTGCTGGTACTGGCAGAGAGGCTCCAGGCTGGCTCCCAGCAGGCAGGGAGGCTCCAGGCAGGCTGCAGAAAGGCAAGGAGGCTCCAGGCAGGCTCCCAACAAGCAGGGAGCCTCCAGGCAGGCTGCAGGAGGGCAGGCAGGCTCCCAGCAGGTGGGTAGGGAGCCTGTGCTCACTGCCTGGCACTTCCACAGAGGGCTGTAACTGCACCCCTTCTCACACAGCGCTCTTTGCTCTTGGGCTGCCTCCTCGGGGATGAAGGAAAGCTCAGGTGGGAAAGGCTGAAAAAAGCTTTCCCAGAAGGGCTGAGCTGGCCTAGCTCCTCTCTGGAGGATTATCCTGCTGCTGAGGTTAATGGCACTTGGAAGAAGAGGGTAGTGGCTAGGAAGCAGAGTGGAAGACAACATGAAGGGAGTACGAAAGGTTTAATGATCACAGCAAAGGCTTCATGATGCAACTGTGCAGGCAGAGGCAGGGTCTCCCCATCACTGTTATGCCAACTGGACTGTAGTGCAGCAATGCAAGGAGGCTCACAGCTGCCCTTGCAAACCAGGATTCATGGGTTTCCTGACCCACAGCTCATATGTGGAATTCCACTGATCTCTGAGTCTCAGCAACTCTCTGTTGGTCTGTTCAGATGTGAGATGTCAGCAGCACCACAGCTGTAATTCACCCCTGCAGCACATCAGGGAAGCAATTCATAAAATAACATGAGGCTTTGGGGGCTGGGACATCTCACCCAAAAGCCATCAGTTACCTGGTAAAGCTAAAGTCTTCTTTTTGTCCTAAAAAAGAGGGATCAAACAAACTGGGGCAGGGGAGGGAAGAAGAGGATTAAGTCCATAACTTTTTTTTTTAAAAGCAAAAAATCCTACTTTAATATGTGGGTCATGTATCATTTGCTGCATCCCACCTGCCTACATCTGTGCACTGCAGCTCAGACATGCACATGATCCTCCTCTAAACCTGGTGCTAATCCTAAAAGCCTAAAAACTGTTGACCCATCATTATTAATTAGCTGCTGTTGCCAAAATACACATGAAAGATGATCATGTTATTAATTTCTGTGCTACCTACTGTGATGCCATCTTGGGCAGGGGGAGCCTGACAGAAAGGCTATGAAAGGATTTTGCCAGGACTGATTCCCAGAGCAGAATTCCAGCTTGGCTGCAGTCTCATCCATAGCACAGGGTAGTGGGTCACCATAGCAAGTGTGTAATAAACATAATTATGGAAGAAACTTATGGTTATTCAGAGGTGTGTGTGGGCAGCAGCAAGCACTAAGTGATGTAAAAGCATTTCAGTAACTGCAGCAGTGCTTTCCAAATCTCCCAGATCCATATTTTATGAGGAGAACAGACAGAGGCACCAGCAGAGGATGTAACAGATCTCCCTCTTTAACCTCAGTACTGCCACCAAACTCTCAGGCTAAGCAGGGTTTACTCACACCTCCTGCCATGGATGTCTGAATGTCACAAGGTTGGTGGCACTCAGCTGCTTAGTCCCAGGTTTGTTTCCAGAAATTTACTTTTTCCTAAGAAAAAGATTCACTGATGCCTTCCCATTTTGCTTGGCCTCTCCCACCACCCAATGAAGACACCCCAGTGAGGAGCAGGACAAGCAGACCCACTGGCAGCAGCAAACATCCTAGTAAAGTTCCTCTGGGAGATCTGCTGCCTGAGAGGACACCAGGCTCTGTCTGACAGCCCCAACCTTGGCTGGGAGCCCACCTGGGCACATTGGACCACGTTCTGGCCCACAGCCTGAGGCTGCCTATGAGCCCAGGCAGGCTGGTGTTGTGTTTGATTCACATTATTTATGGCTTGGGTGATATGAAGCGGGACAAGACACACACTCTGCACCACCAAGAGCTGATGTGAATGCCTGGGGCATGTTTCCTAACAGAGCTATTATGGATTTAAATGATAGCATTTTCCAAGCACTTGCAGCAAGATGCTTTCAAAAGCCCCATGTGCTAAGCCTTAGCTGAATAGTTGAATGATCTCTTGCAGAGATGGGAACAGAGAAAGGAAGAATTTAGTTGATTCCTTATCAGCAATACCTAAAATGACTTTTTTTTTTCAGGAGGAGGACTTATCCTTAGAGACAGCAGTTTTGCCTTCCTTGCTTTTGCTGGGTAACTCAGAGCTGGAGCTCTTTGTCCTTACTGAGGTATTCCTCTGTTCTCACCAGTTTCCCACACTGACCTGGCTCCTCATCATCTTCACCTCCCAAAGTCAGTCTGATGCCCTGGCACTGGCCTTTACCAGGGCTGTGGCCACAGGGACAGGAGGGGAAAGCAGCCAGACCAGAGCAGACATGCACCAGTAAAACCCCCAACTGGAATCTTAAACAAAATGAGGGAGACACAGAAGGTTTTGCATTTCAATGTGCCTTGTACTGATAACACAAGAAACTCAGCAGGTCTCCAGCCAGCCACAGAATACTCCAAAACATCCAGATGACAGACACAGCATGGCTTTTTATCAAGCAGAAAAACAGCTCACCTCCCTTCACGTTATCTTAAAAGACACCTCTCAAGGTCCCTTATGCAGAGAATGCAACAGGAGGAATAAGACAAACATTTCATGCTTAAGAGTTCCTTTTCTAACATAAATATCACGTGCGAATCCCCTACCTGGCCCAAAACCAGGGCAGGTTGTGTGAGGACAAATGCCAGGGAACAGCCAGAGAGCATCTCCTGGGCCACTGACATTCACAGCCCAACATCTCCTGGCCAACCAAAGCCAGCCCATGTGCAGTCAATTCACAGGTGCCCTGGGACAAGCCTTCCTCCCTCAGCTCAAAGCCTCTGCTAGGGCAGAATAAGGTCCAGCACAACACCAGATCAGGCCTTTCTCCTTGGGATTTCACAGTCTTCCCTCCTATGGCCTGTGGGTGGGGAAGAAGAGGACAGCGAAGAAACAGGATCTCACTGCCTTCTCTTGTGCATCACACAGAATAAATCCAGGATGGATTGGTGACCTACTTTGTCTGAGAGGCAGTAAATAACACATAGTGCAACCACTTGCCTTTCAGACCCACCAGCCACATGTAACACACATATAAATCTACCTGAGCGAAGAAAGGTTTCCCACAGCACTGCCAGGGCATAGCCCTGGTCTCGGAAAACCCTGAAGAACAGACCCATGAGATGTACATGCCACAAAACTGGAGATGCCCAGCAGGTCTGAGGTTGACTGATGAGAGCTGGGAAGAGGGGAAGGTGGGCTGGACAGAGGTATCTGCCATATCTGCCACACAGAACCAGCTCACAGGGAAGCTCAGCTGATCTGGCATGTTACATTTTATGTGATTTCCTGACAGTTAAATAAGGTCTGTTAACAAAAAGAGCTTTTGCTGGAGGGATCAGATCAGCCCCTTGTCATTTCACGATGCTGATTGAGCCACAGGACATCTCTCCTACCTATGGCCAGGAACTGGGATTATCCCAGCTCCCAGACCTGTGCTTTAGAAGTGCTCTGATGTCTGGCTGCCTCTCCTGCCTATCTAGGGCACACACAGGAGCTGCTGCTGTCCTCGCCCTCAGACACATCACATCTCTGCTGAACTGCAGGTCCTGCCCTTTTTTGCAGGGATGTGTATGCATGGCAGGGGGAGGTTTAGTTTCCAAAGCACAACTAACAGGATTGAACCAGTTTTACATTTTGGGAAAGGCAGAGTAGGCAGGGAGAGCCTTGGGCTGATCAGCTGGGACTACCACTGAGCCCCACAAGCAGGACTTCTGGGGCTGGAGAATGAGAAGTGCTGGGCTAGGGGACACTCATCAAGTTACAAGATAAAATCCTTATGTATAAACAGGTGTGGGCCCTCACCAAGTAACTTCACACCTTCCACAAACCCTTTCTTTGGCTTAACCTCCAGAGCTGGAGCAGCACTTTCCTAAATAGAACTACATGGACAGGGCAAGGCTGAGGACTCCTCAGTCCTGCTCACCATGCCAGAGGGAGTTTGGATGCACAAGTGTGGGATCTGTCTGGGTTTGACCTGGAAAATACCAGTAATACCAGCCTGGAGGAAAGTGCTTCATAAGAGTATTTTGATGTGAAAGGATGAAACAAGAGCCATGAGCACTAATCTGGACACAGGTCAAGGGTTGGAAGTGGTCACCCCCAGGTCTTTAGCCAGAGGGTTCCCAGACACTATGAAAGGGAAGGCAAACCAGAGCCCGGCCAGGTCTGCTCAGCAGCTCACAGCTGTGAAAATGGCTCTGGGTACTCAGGCTCAAGAACAAGTCAGAGGCAACCAGCTAACCCAGAAACACCAGCAGCTCCAGGGTAAAGGCCAGCACAGAAAACCAGCCACTGCTGAGCTCTCCCCTTCACACAGGGCAGCAGCAGTTGCCCCAGCCCTTTGTTTTACACCAGCATCAAAAGCACCAGCAGGTTGTCCCTGAAGGCAACAAGAGATTGCAGCTCTTTCTCCCTCCTACTCCTTCTCCCCTCTCCTTCCCCAGGAGTTGAAGGTTTCTACCAGTGCCACCACTCACATGCACCAGCTTTGAAACAACCTCTGGTAGAGCTCACCTGTTCACTTTACACTGGGGAGAAGCAGAAGAAAAGTGTTTACAAAGAGCTGGCAGATGTTCCAACCTGCTGTGTTTTCCTGCCCTTGGGCTGTGCTCCCATTTACCCACTCAGGAGGTGGATACAGCAGCTCCTTCCCATGAAGACCTCCTGGCACAGCGGGAAGAGCTCTCAATTTCATGGACAAGTATTATAAGATGCTCAGGCTGGAGCCTGTGCTTCACCTCCTTGTTTTATTTTTAATCTTCATTTCATAGAGCTCAGACAATTCTTTCAAGGTTCCCATGAATGATCTTCATCCCTTTTGTAGCTCATTCCAATTCTGTGAATAAAATCCCTGGGTGGCCCTGAGAGAAGAAGAGAAAAAGAATGACATTTGAAGTGAAATAAGAAACTGAAAAGGGAACATATTTTTAAAGAAAACTCACAACTCTAACCCCAGCAAGCCATAAACAAGTGTGTTTGGCAGCTGTAGATCCCAAAACCCTTTGCAGGGAGAGGTAAAAAAGTAGATGAATGGGGTTATCTGCAGTTCATTGGCATAGGAACAGGGGTACTAAGGAGGAAAAGGACTGAACTGCACGTACATATCATGCCTCTCACAGGGCAGGGAGATGACCTTGGGGTCAAATTGAGCACATAAATGAAGGCACAAGCATCAGAGCACATGAAAGCTGCCAAAAGCAGAGATCCTGGACTGTCCTATCCCAACAAGTCCCTAAGCCCTCTTTTTAACTCTCTTCTCCAGGCAGGGAGGGACCCCTTCCACGGGCAGCTTTGGAGCATTTCTTCTCTTCTTGATCTGCTCCTTCCTGTAGCAGTAAAGCTTCCACCCACCTGCATCCTCATCGAGCCCTCCCCACTCCTCACTAACGCCTGTTCTCCTGGGACCTGAAAGCGCTTCATGGATCAACATTGTCACATCCATGTGGTTGCAAGGGAAGGATGATACTGGTACTTATTGTCCAAGACAGGTCTGAAATTTGGGTCATTCTCCCCCCTGATGTCAAACAGGAGGGGATTTGCCCTCCCCGGGGTGATGCTGTGACAAGTCCTTTGCCACTTCTGCCTTTCCAACCGCTCCAGGAGGGAGAAGCGGCTGCGAGGAGAGAAAGGACCCGCTGCTTCAGGCTCATCGAGTCTCACAGCTGCTCCACGGCGTGGCAACACTCCCCCTTAGTGGCAGGAGCTGAGAACAATCCTTCAAACCAGAAATAACTCTAGTAAGGGACAAAATTATCTTCTGGCTCACCATGGGTCCAGCACACAGAGCTAGTTGTTAATCCGGCTGCAATTCCACAGCGTGGGATTTACATCAGCCTTCTAAAAAAAGATGCCTGACATCCGGAGAAGGAAAAAAGAGTTTCTCCCTCAAAACAGAAGGATGCTGTGTGCTCTCCTGAGAGCAGAGCAGGGTGGGGTTTGCAGGAAGGGTCTGGGTTAAGGGTGAGGCAGGGTCCTCACACCTTCCCTCAGCCACAGCAGCCCAGGATCACAGGCTGGGAGGGAGCCAGAGAGTAGGATACAGCCCATGGCAGGGAGGGCTCTGGAGAACTGCAGGCATTATTAGGCAGAAATTAATCTGTAAAGAAAACTTAGCAACAGTTAGAGTAAATATCGATTTTGTGTTTGTCTGCTTCTGCAGGGCTTGAGAAATGGCAGATTTAGACATTAACTGGGCTGTTTTGGCTTAATTCAAACCTCGATTTACACTGACCCTGGGAATAGACGAGTACATCAGCAGAATTGAGGTTATTTTTTTTCTCTCTTATCTAGTCCCTTTCTGCAGATCTGACAGCAATTTTGGCACCTGTTACCTGCTGCACAATTATAGATAACAGGCTTTATTTTTACAGGGCTGCAGATTCTCATTTGATAACGGAGCAGTGGCCTCCTCAGATGGAGGCATTTGGCAGCACCACAGGGTCTTGTTGAACATCCACACAACACACTGGAGCATCTTCCCACCCAAAGCAAGACACTGCCCTGGGCCTTTGCCCAAAGCACAGCTGGGCACTGGGTTCTCCCATCCCCAATGGACAGACTTGAGTGCTTTCAGCAGCTCAGTGCCCCTGGCTGAATCCAGGATTGGGCACAGCACATTAGCACCAGAACAAAACCCAAACCCCCAAATCAGACCTTTAAAAGGTATCGCTGTTGTGCAAGGCCATCTCCTGGGCTGGCTGCCACTCTTGAAGTCAAAGCTTTGGGTGAGATTTCTAAAACTGAATCAATTTAAAATACCTTCAGGGAATCAGGAATTCATTTTCTATTTACTTTCCTACAACATCTACTTAGCATCTTGGAAAGAAAAAAAATCCAACCTAATCCATTTACAAATAAAAACCTCCAATAAAGTATTAAACTTGTCTTTCAGAAGATATTAGGTCACATACAATCCAGGTGATGATTTTGCCTGCTCCAGCTACACCTGTACATGCCAGGGGCTGCCAGTGGCCAGGGCAGATGAGCCTGTGCTTGTACCCCAGGCAGTTTTGCTGAGTCTTTTCACATGACTTTTATTTCTCATTTCTAACATTCTCCAAATGGAAACACTTAGTTCCTCACCCTGAACCCTTTGGCTTCCACAGCAAAATGCTTTTCCCTGACCTAGTACCATATTTTAATCTTTTATTATTCTATACATGCAGAGATGAAGAACTGCAGTTTCCCCACTCCACAAACAGGCAGAATTTTAAGTTTCCAAAGCACAGTTCATTTGCTGCTCAGCTCCTAACACTAGTGGTCTCCATCTCTTGCAAAACCCAGGAGCTGCCCAGCTAAAATCATCCTTTTCATTTCCTAAACCTCTAAACCCACAGGTTAGAGTACCAAAAAAAGCACATAGGAAATTTTATAAGGTTATTGCTGAGCAACTACTCAATAAATACCATAAGCAAGGGCAGGAGAGGAGAGACTTTGCTGTTTTCAGCAATCCCCAGAGTCAGAGCATTTTTTTTGGCGAAGCAGAACAAAAGTGGGACACCCATCCTGACCTCAGCATCCCCTTGCACCCATCACAGGGTCCAGCACAGGGTCTAATGCAGCCTCCTTTGCTGCACTGAGCTGTGATAAAGCTCATGCAACATCACTGAGGTGTAACCAGCTAATATTTAGCCACTAATGCAAAATTATTCTTTTTTCACCCCAATGCAGGATACCCACAGCCCTGGAAGATGCACAATCTGGGCAAACCCCACTGCCCTGTGAGGAAAGGCAGGAGGAACACAGGGATGGAGCAGCACACTGCTGTACCACAGGATGCCACCACTGTTCAAGGAGGACAAACCCACCGGACACCCTCCATGCACGCTGCAGCCTCGCCACACTCTCATGGGTACAGTGAGAGGTGATGCTGAAACTCAAACCTTTGTGGCACCACTAAGCAATCACTCATCCCTTCAGCCTCTGCAATTTACTTTACACTGTGCCATCATATTAGTTACTAAGAAACTCACAAGGTCAGCTGGGCAAGTCTGGGTTGCAGCAGGGATTGCAGCCAGGTCAGCAGGTGCCAGCCCAGCCACACACCTCCAGAACAGCTCCAGGTGGGAACCCAAACCATGGATCCCGTCCCCACAGAGCCATCACTCTGCCAGGGCTGGTGTTGTAGGTGAGCTGAGGAATGAGGTACATCAGTTGTGTGTTTCTTTTATTTCCCGTAATTCCAGGAAATACCCAAAATATGAAGAACTACTGTGTTCACTGTTCATATCCCTCTGTGGTCACACACAGGGATGGTTCTTCCCACAGGTGCGGAGCCAAATGGCCCCCTGTGAGCAGCCTGCTGTTTGCACGAGCTTTAGCAGAATTAGCTGTGAAAACAAGATAAAAAGGCTGTGAAATCCCTCCAACCAGTAGGAACAAGCCCAGCAGCAGAGAGCCCTTAGAGGGACACTCAGCAGGTCCCTCGCTGCCGACCATGGAACTGTACAAACTCAGCACCACTCAGCCCCACCAGGCTCCATCCCAAAGGAAGCCTGCCAGTAGAAAACCCTGGATGTCCTTTTGTTTTTCCCCTTACTCCATTATTTTTGTTCTTCCCAGCATTTCTAGGGCTTACCCCAGATGGAAGCAATGTCCTCTTAGCAGTCAGGGCACTGCCTTACCCAGGAACTCCAGCTCTGCTATTCCCCTCCCATCCCTGATAAAAATCAATCCTTTTTCCACGTCTGGGTTCAAACAAGGAGACATCTGCTCTGTTGAGGAATGCAAAACACCAAAATCAAATACAAACTTTACAATCAAGCAGCAACACAGTTTGTTGAGCTTTCTAGTTAGCTTTCGTCTCCCACAATGGCCAAGGCTCCTGGAACCATTTGAGCCTGGCCTTTCATTTAAAGCTAAATTAAATGTCCAGGTTTCTGTTTGTGAAGGAAGGTTGTGCAGCCTGAGAGGGCTGTGTTACTGCAGAGGCTTCAAAGGGAAAACAGCCAGTGAAGTGGAGCCTCAGACTGAGAGGGGTCTCCAAGCCCAGTCAAGGAACTCCACAGCCAGCATGAAGTTCAAACTCTGTGAGATTTTTACTGGACATAGAGCAGAGCACCCAAATTAACAAGAAAAACAAAGCAAGTGCAACCTTGTTTCCTGCACCTCTAAATCAATGCCTATTCCTGAGCCCCAGGACAGCCAAGCTAGGCTGGCAACACCCACACCAGAAGGAGATCCATTTCCCAATTAAAAGCTAGTTATCTTTTTACTTATTAACTGTACTAGACCTTGCTCATTTTCCTTGGGATTTTTCTACCTCTCGATCTTTCTCAATAAACATTCTGCAATGCAGGATGCCCCATGCTGTCTGTATTTACAGCAGCAGAGCAACAACTAACACTGTCAGCCTCAGCACCCTTTAATTTAGAAGCAGCTCCCAAACATAGGTGGGAGGCTCACACCCTGATTTATTCCCCAGCAGACCCTGCCTGCCCAGGGCTCCCAGCTCACATCAGCTCCAGGGAGGAATTGCAGTTCTGGGCTTGGATTTGTATAGTCACCCCACACAAGGACAGCCAAGCTCACTAAAGCCCAAGCAGAGAGGGATGATTTTATGCCAATTTCTCTTAAAATAACACCAGAATGGGAGCAGCTAAAGCCAGACTTTGAGACAAGTGGTCCCAGCCATCTTTCCAAAGCAAACACTGCAACACCAAGAAACAGAAATAAAAATTACTTCATGGATTTGCTCTGGCCTCAAGCTTGTAAAAATGAAAAATGAGCTGAGTTTCTAAACCTCACTCGTTTCCCAGGACCCAGGGTTTTATTAACAAGTTTGTCAGCAAGGATTTTTTTGACTCTGTTTCCAATATAAACCACAATTTGAACCAAAATTTATAGAGCCCTGCTGTGGTTTTCCACCCTGCCAAGGCACTGGGGACAGGGGCCCTGTGGAGAGGCACTGGGGTGAACAGACCCCTCACACCTTTGCCTTCAGTCACCTCCAGCCAGAGGAAGATTTGCCACAATGGCTTTGGCCAAGGACAGCACAGCACAGCTCACCCAAAAATCTCCTCCTGTTCTGCTGTAACTGGTGGGTTGCTCCTCAGTTTTTTCAGCATTTTTCCAAATGCAAAGAGTTAACATATTAGTACATTTCACCCTTGGTTACATCAAAATAGGGCACTGCTACTGTTTCCACACTGGAATAGTTACACAGATGCAGCTTTGGCCTCCAAAGGAAGCAGAACAGAAAAAGCTCTGCTACATCACACACCCCTGGTGCTCTTTCCCAGCCCCCTGCTCTCTCCAGCTCCATCCGCTCCTGCAGCTCTGCAGGTGTCCCAACCACACCGAGCTCAAACACACTGTGGCACCTGCCATAAAGCAGCCAAAATTTCTAAAGAGCTGATGAAACTAAGGAGGGGGGGAGGTGCGAAACATCCCTTCTCCTCCAGGCTGAGGAGCTAACAGGAATTCAGCAACTTGCCAGCAGAGTAAAGATCCCCCATGAAAACCAGAGCCGGGAGAGCAAAGATCCCCCATGAAGACCAGAGCCGGGAGAGCAAAGATCCCCCATGAAAACCAGAGCCGGGAGAGCAAAGATCCCCCATGAAAACCAGAGCCGGGAGAGCAAAGATCCCCCATGAAAACCAGAGCCGGGAGAGCAAAGATCCCCCATGAAAACCAGCACTTTGCATCTCCCCACTCCAGCACAGTGAGGCAGAATGAGAGTCTGAGGGACAGGGGGATGTGAGCACCATTGGTTTATTTGAAGGAGCCCAGCCCTGGGAAGAGGCACCCGCCGCTCCCAGCCTGAGCCATGGCAGTACAGAGCAGTCCCACGAGGAGCACAGGGCTGGCTCCCAGCAGTTCCCCCCAAAGCACCATGCCCTCCCTCCTCCTTGAGCAAAGGGGGACACTCCATCCCCTGGGGAAAGCTGGAGGGGAGGTCCAAGACATGCAGGAACCTTCACGAAAGCCATTCCTGAGGTACCAGAGGAAATCCAGGGATACTGCGAGGCCAGTCTGCACATGCTGCTCCAAGGTGGAACACGGATGTTTCCTTCTACTTTTGCAGAACCCAGACCTTGCAGAGAGGGGTCTTGTTATTATCTCTCCAACCCTCCCTCGTTTGCCTTTCCATAATAATCCCAAAGCTTGCATTCCACACACTAGCCAGCAGTTAGCCCAATTTAATACAATATAGATCTACCTGGGAACAGAAGAAAAAAAAATAATCCACTCCCACACACTAAGGCCTGGCAGAGGATATTTTTTCCTGTGGATCCTCCTCCACTTATTAAAAAAGTTTTAAAAAATAAAATTAAAAAGCAGAACAATCCTTCATGATAAGATTAAGGTCCTTGATGTGTGACTCTGTTTCAAAGTGCCCAAAAACTGTCGAGCTTTTTCCTGCATAAAGAGTTGGTCTCGGGTTTCACCACAGGCCACTGCTTTCCAAGCCCTGGTCATCTGCAGAGAGAAAAGAATGTTTACAACACAGTTAAAGGAGAGGACAAACATCTTGTCAACACCCTGCTCTAAAAGACCACAAAAATAAACACAACTATTAACTATCTGCTACCATTTAAGGGAAATCAAATTTTAGCACCCATCTCACAACCTGGAGGAATTTGCACACACCCCCAGTTACTCATCACAGCCAAAGTGGTGGTTTCTGGGGTGAGGTTCAGCAGTTTTCCAGGTGAGTGCTCCATTGTAGGACAACCCACATACCTTTTCAGGGATTTCCTTTACTTGCCTCAAGATAAAAACCCCAAAGCACAAACCTACTAAAGCTCATTGCCCTGAAGAGAGTCAAGAGTGATGGAAGGAATTCAAGCACCACTTTGAGGGTTATTCCCAACCAGTTCACCTCCTACAGGAGCTGCTCAGGTCCAGGTCTAGGCTGATCAAAGACCATTCTTAACAGCAATTTGGTGCCTTCAATTTTAGCAGAGTCCCCCAGCACACTGGAAGAGCTGAAAATAAGGTGTGTTTCAATCTCAGCATGCAGAAAAGGCACCCACAAGGTGTTTCTGCACTCCAGAACAGCCCCTGTGAATCCCCTGATAAATGTAGCCAGGAGACACTCAGTGCCCTGAAGTGGAAATCCCTGTTTACATGCACTGCAGAGAAGCAGAGCTCAAGCTTCAGTGTTTGCTCACAGTAAGAACACCCCACGCAGCCCCAGTGTGGCTTTGGGCTGATGGAGGCCCAGCCCACAGCTGGATGAGCTCCCTTCACAAATGACTGCAAGCATCACCAGCCCAGCACAATAAATCCCCAGAGCCCAGCAGCAGCTCAGGCAGCTCTGCTGTCTCCGGGCAATGGGATTTCACTGCACACCTGTACTCTGTCACCACACAAGCTGCCTCACTGTCACCTTCAAGTCACTCCCAAAGCTTTATTTACATGGACCTATTAGCTCTCGGAGCAACACTACCCTGCTGAGGACAGGAGGAGAAATGGAAGCGTTTAAGTAGCGTTTATTTTGGAAAGGGGAAGGCATTATTCTGGCTGAGGAGTATTTATCTGTCAGAAGAAAAAGCTTTCACAAGACAGCTCTAATGCAGGGACAGCTGCAACCCCACTGACTGCAGGGTTTCCTGGAGACTGAGCCAAAGTGCTCAGTGAGGACAACACAGCATCTGGGCACTGGCTGGGATTTGAAAACACCCCCAGAGGAGCCCCAAGTTGCAGTTTGACCCCACCAAGAACAGCAGGTATTTCCATCCTCATTCAAGTGACCAGAGAGCTCCAATGACTTGGTCCAAGCAAATACCTGCAAAATTATGGTCCAAATCCCCATCTCTAAGCCACACTGCCCAGCAAAGCAGGGATATCTCTCTGCTAATGCACCTGCCTGCAAGTAGTAAAGATTTGAAAGAGATCAGCTTATGTCCCAGAGGGCATTTTACGGCCGATATTACTCCAGCCTATGCTGCCTAAGGCACACAGCCTTCCCCACAACCCAGAAACACCCTAAAAATCAGAGGTGGGAAATGCCTTTTTGTTTAGCCTTTATACAGAACTTCAAAGTTATTACACCCTGAGAAACAAAGAAAGATGAGCTTACTGCTGTCCACCCAAGGAGTACTCACTGGGAAAAGGAAAGTCTACTTCAGTGCCAGATCAATCATTCAAATTCCCTGATGGATTGGGACAGGGTGCAAATGCCCATGAGGAAATCCAGGACCAAACTAAGCAGGTCACAGCTCTGACCAACCACAGGGCTTTGAGCCCCAGAAGGAGAGAAGGTTTGCAGAGAGACAGGAGGGAGCTGTAGTGTGACACTGCTGGTTGTTGTCTCCCACCCTTGGTGCAGGGACAACACTGACAGCTTAGGGATGCCTATGCAGATGTTCAGAGCCTCATCCCTCACTCCTCCTCCTCCCAAGGATAAGGTCTGCACTGCCAGCTGAACTCCTGGCTGGCAGTGCATAGGCTGCAGGGCTTACTGGTGCTGGTGGCCTGAAATGGCTTGGCATTTTCCTGTAGGACATTTTCTCTGGCTGCACTTGCACGAAGGCTCTGTTGAGTAAACCACTGTCGTTCTTCCTGCTCGAGGAGGAAATGTTCAGGGACCTTGACAGGAAATTCACAGGCTGAAAAAGGGTGAAAAAAGTGTAAGAAAAGAAGAAATACATCCTTTCACCCATGTTCACATGGACTGTTCAAAGGCAGCTGCAGGCTGCATTGCACAGGGTTTGGGTTTTTTTGGAGCAGAGACAGCTCTGCCCCTGCTCTGAGCACAAACCCCCTCACCTGGGCTCTTTTGAAACACACAGTCTTGGGGAGGGCAGGCAGGTTTGCTGTCATATCTTCATCCACAATATCCAGGGCCAGAGACTTCCGGACCTTCTTGATGGGACTCCTGCGCAACTGGAGGATGTAGAAAAAAAACAGGGTCAGCAGGAATGCACCCAGGAAACTGCCATCCTTAGGGCACAGAGTACACACCCAGCCCATGTCAGCCCAGGTCTGCATGGCACCAACACCTCAGGAAGATGTGCTGCAGCCTTCCCCACCACAGGGCACAGCAGCTTTCAGTGCTCTCCTCCCAGCACATACAGCCACCAGTTTAGAAGAGGAAGCCCCTTTCAGCAGGAAGGGAAGATTACCAGGAAATTGAGCCAATAGACACTTCATACTAGCCCACAGCCTTCTGGGAGCTCCAAGCAAGCTGTGGGTCTCTCCTGCAGGACAGGGACACAGCATCGCCCAGCAAGCCCAGAGTTCAGCACTAACCAGGGCATGTCTGGCAGTATTTTTAACAGGCCTTAACCTCAGGCACCTCTTGCTGATTAAAACACAGCAGCCACAGGGCCAAAAACATTTTTGGCATCAACATCAGGATGAATAAAACCAGCCAAAAAAACTCTTAACAGCACAGAAGCAGGTACTGGATGCAAAATCAGCTCACCCCTTGTTTCCTCTTCTGTTTCTCAGGCTTCACCTCATCCTCTATGATGAGTTCAATGCCAGCTTCACTTCGGAGCACCTCTTTCAAGTCTTCTTCCAAGTGAGGAGTCTGGGGCTGGTGTGAAAAGGCAGAGAGCACAAGGCAGTCAAAATCTGTACTCTGGGCAGGCTCACGAGTATTTCCCTCAAAGGATTATGGGGTCAGGAGAGCCCTCAGTGGGAGGACAAACAGGAAGATGAATTCCAATTTACTTCCCAGCAGGAAAAGATATGACAAGTTTTCTGATACCCTGACAGATTTACAGGATCTCCAGGTGTGAAAGACTCTTATCAGTTGAACCCCAAGGGTGCCATCAGGAGACCAGTATACACAAAAGGCCTGCGATACTGGAAAGTGCCATCCCTACAACAACCCACTCAGAGATACAGCTCCTCAGGGAGGGCTAGGCAGATAATTTCCTTGCTTTTCCTCAAGGTCATCATCAGCCAAGCACTGCAGGCTGATTCAAGGACAAGGTTTGGCATTTTGAGCTGGTTTAGAGGAACTAAAAGTCCTGTGACTACTTGCAATGAAGTGATCACCATGACAAGGTTCCCTTTCATCCCTCCTATCTCAGTGTGGCACTACCAAACTTCACTTAGCTCTGGTACAGGTAAGAGTTGGTTCACAGCTCTGCTGCAGCCTCCCCCATGTCCCATTTGCATCCCCCATGATCCTGCCACCTGCAAGCCACAGCCCTGCCCAATAATTACCAGAGGTCTAATCGGTCCGTATTTCTCCAGTGCATTTTTGAAAGGCGTGGGAGTATGAGGTGTGTTGTCCACCACATATGTCTGATCTGGTGTGACAAACCTGGAAGCAGAGAGGGGGAAGGAAAGCATCAGACATGCTGTAACCCTAAGAAGGCAACAACCTACCCAGCAGCTGAGTACAACACTGGTCTCTTGGCTGTGGCCCCAGTCAACCTGGGCACTTGCTCTCTGCAGCTCAGAGAGGAGCTGCTTTTGCAGTGGGAAACAATGATTTAAGCAAATCCCCAGTCTGCCTTGCCCCTCTCTGAGTAGTGGCAAGTACTGAGAGGTGTGTTTGAATTGGACCAGTCTCCTGTGTGGAAAAGGACTCTGCTCAGAGAGGAGGAGGAAGAAAGGACTCACGCTAAGTTCTTCTGGGGCAGAGGGGTCTTGTCCCTGTGCAGTGGTGTGGTGACAATCACTTTCTGGCTGCACACAGGTGTGGAGGTCAGGGATGGGTTCTCCAGTTCTAGTGTATCCTGTTTGGTCCAAAAGTTTAAGAACTGTACAGCACAGGAAAGAAAAAGTGAAGGCAGTCAGTCTAAAGCATCCCAGCATCACATCGCAAGCCATTATTTTTTCCCAAACATATGGGAAAACCTGAGGTAAGGACAATACTCCCACTCTGAGCAGCTGTCCTAGTATAAATCAAGGTGACTTACAGACTCATACAGTTCTGTACATGGTTACATATATGAAAGTTGCCAGAAGGTGCCTGGCACTTTTTAAGATTATTTAGTTCCCCTAAGGGATGAGCCCAAGAGGCAGAACATGCCCATTGCCTTCTCAAATTCACTCCAGGCCTTCCTGCCTTTTACACTCTGCAGAGCTACACACTTCAAGTCCTGATCAGATTTCCCAGTTCTTGCTGGCTTTGCATTCAAGGCCCACCTGAACCTGCAAGTTGGACTGTCCTGTGGAGCTCTGCCATGTGCACCCAGGGCTGCAGAAACAGCAGGAATAAAGGCCTGGAAGGCACACGTAGACACAGAGACTGAACAGAGCTGCCATGGGAACTGTGCTGGAAAATGCAGCAGACTTCATTCTGTTTTACAGACAGAACTCCACGGGCAGGCATGTGGATCCATCCACACACTGATGCTTCTTCTTCCCAGTGCTCTGCCTCTCACACAGGGTAGCTGGGCTTTTCTGAGGCTGCAAGCACTCCCAGAGGCAGACACAGGCTGCTGGTCCTACAGGAAGGGCAGCTCTGAAGACAAGCAGTGTCAGAACCCAGCTGTGTGCCTTGTTTTAGCAAAGGGACACATTCTGCACAATGTGTAGGCTCTGCCATTGCTCTGTACCTGAGATGGAGAAAAGGGCAGTGTCTTTACAGGGGTGCTCTTGGGGGTCATGCTGTTGCAGGAGTCCAGGAAGGACAGGCTGGTGCTGGCGACGTTCTCTGTGACAGGGGAGAGGGAGATCTTCCTCTTCTTCTGCCTCTTCAACACCGAGGGTGGGGTGCCAAAGCTGCCCTCGGCGTGTGGGGAGATGGGGATGAGCTCTCCCTTGCTGCTCCTGCTCAAGTCGGAGATGGTGTGGCCGTCCAGGCGGTACTCTGTCACGCTGGGCAGGGACGGCGCTGCCTCGCTCGGCGTTGGCCTCACGGGGCTGTTGCTGCTGCTGCCGCCACCAGCAGAAGGTTCCTCGGGCAGGTCAAACTGGGTCAGGTCACACCACCCACCGTCTGGGTCCTGCACACAAGGGAAACCATCAGCAGTAGCCCAGGAGCGAAGCTGAGCAGCCGAACCGGTGCAGGTGCAGATCTGAACTGGGAGGTGAAATTAGTGATGGCACCAAGCTTTGGAAGGAGCCTGGCTAGGAGAGCTGGAGGCCCCCTTCCCTCTGCTGCAGGCACAGCTGGAGCAGAGCAGGGCACTGACCCAGCTGAAAGCTGCTGTTTGTGCATGGGGCAGGTTTCTCTATGCATGCAAGGCTGGTTTCTCAGCTCGGTTCACAGCACAGCTGCACAAACAGCTGCACCTTCCCAGAGAGGGGACAAAAAAAGCATCTGGGGAGATGTCTGGGGACAGGGGCTGAATAAAGAGACTGTCACCCAACAGCAAACCACAGCGTTGGGCACATCAATACAGCTGGGTACAGGGCTCTGCACTGCTGAAAGCAGATTAAAACTAACCAGACCAGTTCACACATGAGCTGCTTCACCGCTCGGCCCCACAAACACCCAGTACCATACAAGCAGGTTGCTAAGGACCCACAAATGGGCTGCTAAGCCTAGGGCACAGACTGACATCCTATAAACAGTGGATCCTTCACGGATAATCAGCTCATAAGCCCCTCAGGCAGGCTGGGGGCTACAGAGCCACTTCCCCCTGATGGCAGCAAAGTGCCCTGTTGATATCTAGCCAGCCTCCCACCCTGGTGGGCCTCTGTCACCCAGGGGACCTCAGCACTGCTTGACTGCCCCAAAATTACTAGTTTCAGTGAAGGTACCTCCACTGAAAACCAAATAGTGACAACAAGGCAGCATGAAAGAGTCTGTCCTTCACAGCACAGATGGGCTTGGCTTATTCCCAGTCAGTCCTGTCCTATACCAGGAAAGGAAAGTCGATAAGCATGGGCTGAACCATTATGAAATGGAGAGCTGGGGACACTTTGGCTGATAAAGGAAGACTTGAAATCAGGTTTGCTAGCACCAACATCCTCCCACACCAGCAGAGTTCATGCACAAGGACACCCGCCTAGGGAAATCTGCAAGCCCACAGCAATACCGGCAGAGCTGGAAAGGTCTAATCCAGCCCTGGAAGAGAGATGGTAGGAATCTGCAAGGCAATGAAAGACCCAGCCCCCTTCAGGACACCCATGGTGACGAGCAAGGGGACTCATTAAGTTAACTCAAGGGTAAAAGGAGAGGATCAGTATCCCTATATTTCCAGGGGGAGCAAGAGTCTGTTACTTACAGATTCAATCATGTCCAGAGCTTCATTGAAGGCTGGCACAGAAGTTGGGTACAAATAGTTGGTAGCTTCAACAACCCATTTGTAGGGTGATTCGATGAGTGAAGTGGCATCCTCAGGCACTGCCTCATCTGGGGTCCCCTCCACGTTCTGCTCTGCCAGTTCTGCCCCTGGCAGCTCAGAGGGCAACTCCTGTACACCCGTCACTTCGTCATCACTGACATCTTCTTCCTTTATTTCAGAGATATCCACTGGCCAGTTCGGGGGGACATTCTTTGCACATACAACAAAGGAAGTCCAGATATTAGTAGGAAACAAAGGAACAATGTCAAGTCCTGGGGACAAAGAGCAAGAGTCCCCGGACACATTCAGCTCTCCTACCTGCCATTCAGTTCCACATCCCCACTCTCCCTCTCTGCTCTGTCCCATACACTGCCTGAACAGGAGTCCAAGCAACATAACAAGTACAGGACTATTTAACTGAAGACTACACTTAACAGTATCCCAAGAAAAAATAGGCTGAGCAGGCAGCATGAGTTCTGCATTTCCTATTTTCCCATTTCTACTTGGAGCCTGTCTCCAAAAGCTACCTGCGTTTTTCATGCAAACAATCACTTAGTGTCCTTCCCCTGCCTCTTTTTGTAGAGGAAAGGAACACAGTGCCTCTTCACCATGCTCCCACACAATGTCTGGAGCAGCCTCATTCTCCCACCAGTAATGGCACAACAAAGCCAAAAGAGTCTTCAGTGTCCAAGACAGACCTGATGCTGCGACTGGCAAGTTAACAGCTCTAGCAGACTGCTGTCCTCTGCCTGGATAACACACCTGGGCTCCCATCACACCTCTATCCCCTGGAGGGAGAGATGTCCCAAGAGTCAATCTCTTGGAGAAGGCACAGACTGTCTATGCAGACACCAGGCTGTGGCAAAGGCAGCGTAAGGCAGCAGAAGGGTGGATGAACATGCCCAAAATGCATTAGCAGGGCAGGGGACTGATCCATCTGCCTAATGCACGTGCTGCTGTAGTACCTGGCTCTCAGCTGTCGTTTGACTTTGTCTCTCCTTATTATCCAGCTCCACAAGGAAGTACAGTGACTTGGACTCCTTAGTTTCATTAAGAAAGCCTCCCGTGTCCACCTTCCTCTTGATGGTGGAGTTCCAGTGATTCTTCACAGCATTGTCAGTCCTGTAGAGAAAGCAGAAGAAATCAAATGTAAATGATGATTTACAGCAGCTTGTGAGCACAGCCAACAGCTCCAACACACCATCCCGAGAGCCTAATGCAGTGAGCAGAGAGGTCCTACCTCCCAGGCAGCAGCTTGGCAATCTCCGCCCAGCGATTCCCCAGGACCTTGTGGGCCTCAAAAATGATCCGATCCTCCTCCTCTGTCCACGAGGATTTCTTCACCTCAGGGTTCAGGTGGTTATGCCAACGCTCCCGGCACTGCTTCCCCAACCGCCCTTTCAGGTGCTTGGCTATCAGGGTCCATTGTTTGGTGCCGTATTTTTTAACCAGTTCAATTACCTTTGAAGAGAGTGAGAGGGAAATAAGGAAGCGGAATAAAGGAGGGGAAGGTCAATACAGTCATCTTCAGGCTTTGCTCCTCATCTATCTTGGGACCAGGTAAGGGCAGACAGAGAAAGGCCCCTTAGGAGGAAGAGCTGGAGGGATCCAGCATGGACAATCAGGTGTACCAATGCTCATGAGAGAAATGATTCAGCCAAATTTCTGTAAGAGGCTGTTTCCATGCAGACATTTTGCTACAGGGCACCTGTGCATGCAGATGACCACTCATAGATGAGGTGGAGACCTGCAGATGCACCAGGGGCAAAGGGGCCCAGACTGAGGAACATGCCCACTTCTGAGCAAGGGCCAAGTCCCTCCTGCTCCAAGGCTCCTCTGCCCTCCCTGCTTCTGAGGACCTGGCTGCATGACAACAGTCCCCATCAGCTCTGCACTGGCCTGCTACTCCCTTTCCCAGTGTGCTACACCCAGGACATGCCAGGGCTGCAGCTCCATGCCTTGCTAGCACCAGGACACACTCAGGGAGAGATCCAAAGCCTAAACAAGCCACATTCACTAAAGAGTCATCCATTTTGCCTCTTCCCCTTCAACCAGGGCTTTGTCACTTCGGCCCAAGCCTCAATATAAGTGCTTTTGGGCACAGAATCTGTTCTGAGCCCCTACAATGTCCAGGGCACAGTCAGGATTGAACAATCTACTTCCTGCAGTGTTCAGTCCACCAAAATCCTGGCTGAAGAGTCCTTGAAGAACATTTCTACCCTGGCCAGCAGTGCTCAGCTGAAAGGTGCAGGTAGAGAGGTCCCTACTGCAGACTTTTGTCAAGACAAATGGACCACAGATGCCAAAGTGAGTCACAGGCCAAGGAGCTGGGGCAAAGAAATGTGCAGTGTTGGGAGAGAGAGCTGGAGCCAAGCTTGGCCAGGATGGGTAGGCTGGCAGAGTAAGGACAATGCAAAGGGAAGGGGAAAGCAGACAACAACTGTTCCACTGTAAGGTGGAAGGACATAGTGAGAATCTTTCTTTGGACATGCTTGACATAATGTAATGGGACCAAAAAGAAAAGCAACGGGGGAACAAAAGTGTTTCAGAGAATTTGCCAAACCAGGATATTTTGTAGCAGAAAACCTTGGTAAAAATTGGAATTTATTCCAACTTTTCTGAAGTGCATCAACATGATGAGCCTGTATGAGCTGGCCCCTCTCAGCTCACTCTGGAATCAGCAGAGAAACAGGCTCACAGAAGTCATGATTCACACAGCCAACCTCAGACATCGACTCCAGCCTGCCTACTGTGGCACAGGAAATGCCAGTTTTATTTTCTCTTGGATTCAACCTAGCAAGGCCAGGTGGAGACCCGCCAGCAGGCAGATGAATTAATTCCCTTTTCAGCTCTCTCCCCTGGCAGCTTACTGTGGCAGCACTGTGTGAAGGGAAGAATGTGTTTACCTGAAGAGGCCTAGAGCTGCTGCTGCACATCACAGCCATGGATGCCCAGGCTGCTCAGAGCAGGTCAGACAGTGCTGCTCTCACAGGTATCCACCACTGGGAAGAATTGCACACAGTTTACAACAGGACCTGAGGGTCTGACACCTCCACCCTCTCTGTAGACAGAGACAGTCCAAACACTCTGATCCTCTTGGCCATGGCTTACCTTTTGGTCCTCTTCTTTGGTCCAAGGGCCCTTAACCAAGTCTGGATTCAACACTCTCAGCCACCGATACTGACACTGCTGGTCACTGCGATTCTGGGAAGAGGAAGAACAACAGCCTTGTGTTAGTCAGAGGCCCAAAAAGCCCTAAAAGCAGTAGCAGTCCCCCAACACACAGGTTGTCCCATAGAAAAGCCTGTAGAAGCACATGAAAAATCCATACTCACTTTGGACCCAGGGCACTGGGCACAGGGACAGGAACCTCCATTTCTCACCCCAGCTCCAACAGACTCACTCCTGAAAGCCCTCTGTACAGTGCCTCCCTGCCCTGAAGCAGCCCTTTTTCACAGCCTGGAGCTGCTGTCACAGAACAAAGTCCCACTGCACACACACAGAGAACCAGCACAAGGAGAAGCAGCAACATGCAAACTGTGATTCCCAACTGGATAAGGGGTCACTCACAGGAAAGTGACTGGCCAGGAACTTCCAGTCATTCTGCCCGTAGTGGCTTACTAACATCTTCAGCTGTTCATCCTGTAAGGAACAAAGACATCCACTTTCAGATACACTGAGGTAGCAGATGCCACAGGCACTCCTGGGCTGATGGCATCAAGAGAACAAGCTAGATATTTTGAACTCTCAAGGATATTTTGTTGGCATTCTGTGTTCAGAGGAGGAAGGTATCTCACACCAGCCTTTAACAGCACTCCAGTATACAGAATCCAGCTGGAAAGGACTGTTTGCTTCTGGGCTCTGTAGCAGGACAAGCTCGTACACTGAGTACAAAAGAAGAGCTCTGCTCTGTTCCAGTACAGTCTGGTTCAAACCCTGTGGCCAAGGGCCTGCTCATCCATCCCCAGTACACCTCTGACCAGACAGTCCATCTCTCAGCTCAGCCACTGGATTTGCCTGGCCAGGAAAGCTGCTGATTGAAGGGTACCACCACTAGCCTGGTGGTCTCCTGTCTTGCAGTGCTACAGGACTCTTCAGCATCTCCTTTATGATGTCTGCTGTGTACTCCTACAGCTCACAGAAAGCCTGTCATAGAGGTCCTTGTCTGTGAGCTCCAGCTGGGCAAACAGAGGAATGAAATTATTTCCTCTTCAACATAAGCCCAGTGCTTTGATCCCTCCACAAAGACCATCTTACTTGGTGTTCAGACCCCAGGGAGACAGGACACCTCATAGTTTTCAGAGAGAACAGAAATGATGGAGGAACTGGGAGGAGGGAAGAGAATATTCCAACTAATTTCAGGCTCTTAGCCAGGATGACTAAGCCATGATTCCAGCAGTTTCAATACTCTCTGCTTTTGCTAAAGAAAAAGGAGAACATTTCCACTGTACAATTCAGCTTGATGGAGGTCTCATCCATGCTCTAGAACCCCTCTTTGCTCACATGAGTGCTGCAGGCAGTGCATAACTTTCTCAGGACTCATATGCTTAAGCTGAAGAGGTTGGAGCTCTTGCTCTTCAGGCTACACTTCAAACTTCCCTGAACCTCTGAGCCTCATTCAAACCTCAGATCAGAAAAAAAGACACATGGTCTTCTCCAGTAGCAAGACAATGGGAGGTGGGGTTCTGGCCAGCAGGTAAGGACTGGGGTGGAGACACTCAAGCCCAGGGTGCCAGGCCAGAGGCTCACCCCAAAGCACACCTCCCAGCAAATTTTGGGCTCTCACTCACCTCTTCTTGTGTCCACTTGACTTTGCACCTGCTATCCCGCTGCTCCGGCACATCCAAATCCGGATCTTGGTAGTGCAGCTCATCCTGGTCCTCACTAGAAAAAAAAAATAAATGAAGACTAAGTTCCACCTTTGATAAAAATGTGGGAGAGGGAAGGGAACTCCAGATCTCTCCCTCCTGTTAGAAACAGAATTAAGGTTTTGCTGAAACTAAAGGAGTAGTTAAGGTGTAATAAGTTTCCAACGTTTTGTCACACCTTTGGAGGGGGATGGGGGATCTTGGGCAGACAAGAGAACCGGGCCAGACTGTGAACCCCAGTTCCCAGCCGATAGGAAGAGAGGGCAGGGACCTTTCGGCCGAGAAAGGGCATAAAAATTCTGTTTCTTTTTGTTCTGTGTCTGTCTCCTAGGCCAGAGGGACACACCCGATTCAGCTGACTTTGTTAAATAAAAGTTCAGTTTTGCTTTGTCGACTTTGTCCCCTCTAAATTTTATTAGTAAAATGTGAGCCCTTCTCACACTCCCACCGCTGAGCCCCAACACCCCACCAAAACCCACCCCCATCCCCCGGGTTTAAAGAAGACCCTCCGCTTTGGGCTCTGGTGCCCGCTGGCAACTTTCATATTGCCCAGGGCAGGGGAAGGGGCATTTCTTTTCATTCCTGCTCCTCCTGTTCCTCGGGGAGGACTCTGCATCTGGGGGCTCGCCCCATTCCCCCATGCCAGCTCCGCATTCCCAGGATGGCAGGAGCCAAGGGCGCGGGCAGCTCCGGGGAGCAGCGCAGGGGCTCGGCGCGGGCAGCCCCAGCCCCGGGAGGAGCCTGCGGGGTCGCTCAACGCGGCGCTCCCGGGGCCGCCGCCCTGCCCTGAGCGCATCCCGCATCCCGCTGTCCGGCCGGAGAGCGGGAACGGCGTGGCCGGGAGGAGCCTGCGGTGCGTCCCGTGAAGCCGGCACAGGGAGCACCGGCACGGCGAGGGCCGTGCTCACTCACCCGCGGGTGCGGCGGGCCATGGCGGGGCCGGGATCGGCAGCAGGATCGGGAGCGGGAGCGGGTCCGGAGCGCGGCACTGGCGGCACTTTCCTATCTCGCGCCAACGGCGCCCCCCTGCGCGGGGCCGGGCCGCGCATGCGCCCCGCGCATCCCGCCC
>VWZD01006259.1:0-14853 GCA_013396695.1 Sakesphorus luctuosus
AAATAAAGATCTAGCCAAATGGTCTAGAAATGCTGAATATTTTAGTTGTGAATGTTGGTTGTATAGAAAAGTTCTTTTTTTTCAATATATGAAAAACAATTTTCACAGTTTAAGTTCTAGAGGTCAGTTCAACTGCCTTGATGCAGAATATCTAACATCATTTGAGATGATCTAGGTTATCTTGCTTTGTCTGTTATTCCTAACTTGCCCAAGCCTCCTGTGAATACTCCATATTTACTAGTCATGGAGTGAGATACTTAGTTTCACATGTACTCATGTGTTTGATGACCAAATTGAGATTAGTGACTGTAGACATGATTTTAAAATATTAAAATTAATTCCATTACAAATACCAAATATTGTTGAAAGCCATTGCTGTATGTCTGTTTTGGTAGGTGTTTAAATAGAGGTATAATAAAATTCTTGTATTAACTGATTGGAAATAGCCTTTACTACCATGACTTTTATTCTNATGCAGTTGTCATCCAAACAATAGACTAAAGCCAAAAATTTCGGGCATAGACGGGCTAGTTCTGATCAAATGAACCTGCCTTGGCAAACATGAATAAAACATTAAAAAAGCCTTGAACAACCAAGCAACTAAAAATCCCTCCCCTAGAATAAAGCAAATAGGAATCAGAAGACGAAATGCTGCCATAAAACAAACAAGCAAACAAACAACAAACAATAAAAACAATAACAATAACTCAGTTCATTACTCCCTTGACCTTCTAGTAAAATAGACCATTTTTTTCTTGCAACTGTTATTACTGTAACTAAAACTTGGATTACAAATTACACATTTGATCTGGGAACCTAATCTCACATCTGTTGTAACTACTGCACCCCTGTGGTGTCACATAAATAATAATTACAAGCACATTCTCTAACAAATTTCATCTCTGTTTTCCTTTCTTGAATAGTTTGACAGCAATTCCACTTGAAGCTAATTTCTTCAGCTTCATAGCAAAACATCTTTATATGACTATACCATATAAAATTCTCAAGGTGGCAATTATTTTATTTTACCACCCCACAGCCTTATCAAGCATTGTAGAAGGCAGGGATGAATCTGTGTCTTCACTTTCATTTCCCTTTTATTGGACTATTGATTCTACTGTCTTTACAATTGCTAAATTCCCTCTATCCATGGTCCACTGTGTTTTTTGATGCTGGAATTGCTTTGGGATTCGACCTTTAATTTCTAACATATTTTAATTTGATTGTACTCCTTTTGATTGTTGATAATTATACTTAGTTGAGATGCATCTTTCATGTTTGGAATATTCATAGACATTAAATTAAGTTATTGCATTATAAATCCTGTTATATACTAATGTCACTCATTTATATACTGCTCCTATGACAAATATCAATTCTGCTATTGCAGCAGTGGTCTTATTTACTACATGAAGAACTATGAACACAGTAATATTTTGCTAGGTAAATAAAGATTTTCAACAATTGATATTACTCTTCAACAGCTTACAAGTGTCTTTTACTGTACATTAACATTATATCTCTTTTTTCCTGAAAGCTGTAAAATACATGATGAAAAAGCTTGATAGGAAAAAGAAGCCATTTCACTCTCATTCCTAACTCGGTTATTACAGTATCAGGTTTTATTTCCCTCCAATTTGCATAATAATGATTAGATTATTCCAGTGTTTTCCTCAACACTTAGCGCCCAGCATAGTTCACTTGTGTTTTCTTTGCCTTGTGAATCAGCTACTGGAATATTCTCTTGGCTGATTTGGTTGACAAATCCTTTTGGCTGAACTTTAGTATGCATAGGAAACAGCTGTTCAATTACTGACACTTACTAAAAGAGAACCTGAGTAATCCACAAATCACTGTACTATTTGCTGTTGGCCCTTTGCTGATAATGATACTTCACTAAGCAGTGAAAATCTTTCTTGCCAAGATGATGCATCTTGTAAAGTAGCATAAAGGCTGTGTATCCACTTCAAACATATGTGAGGATATAAAAGATTATAGCAATACTATTTATACACCATTCAGCCACAGGGTGTTGAACAATTTTCTCATGATCTGCTTTGAATGGTTTATTTAACTATGCATATAAATTTTCAACATGCACATAAGATACACCATAACAAATTACAGTTTCATGTTCATGGATATATCTGCATATGAATGCTGAAAATCAGATCATAATAATCTTCAACACAAATGCATCTCTGCACTAAATCTTGTAATCATTACTTTAAGGCTATCAAGACTAATCATAAAAAAACCCAAAACAAACCAAAAAATAACTCATGGGAAGTTCCCTACATTATCTTAAAAGTAAAAAGAACAGAATCCAAATCATTGTTTTCATATTATGTGACGAACACAGTTTCATGATGATTTTTTTCTTATTCATTAATGTTATGAGCTTTATACATGCAATTAGTAAAAATTACACTATTTTCAATTTCTTCAGTTGGTAAGATGAGTGAACAAAAGCACATATGCATGCCTCCTACAAGTAGTACCAATACACATAAGACTAGTGGACAATAAATTTATATTTTGCACATAGCCATAATCTTAAATTGACCTTTAATCAATTTAAATGTCTAATCAAAACCCTGTGAAATTCCCCCCCTCAAAAAAAAAAGTTTTTCTTTTCCTAATTAAATAGATTTTTCTTAAAATTAAATTTTTTGCTATGCCTCAGTACTATTTTACTCTTGTTATTGTCAGTTAGGACTTCTGAGATGACCTTTCTATTCAAAAAATATGCCCCAAACAAACATAGAAAACCCCTAAAATCACTGATTTAACCAAATCAAAATTACAGCTTGTCTATCAATGCTGAGGTGTGTTTACTACACCAGATATGAGATCTGAGCAGCCTATGGCATCTGTATTCAAATAATTAACTCATTGATTAGCATCTTGCTAGATCAGATCACCAGTTTGTCCTTGGTATTCAGGAATACAGAATTTCCTTTAAAGTTTCTTCTCATTATATGTGGGTTTACACACTGGTCCCTTTTGCTAATGCATTAACACTGTTTTCAGATATTTTTTCATACATAATTAGCAGTCTGAGCAATAAAATAAAATAACAAAATTGTCATTCTGACCACCCAAGCCCCTTCCCCATTTACTTATGTGTAATTTTTCTACATATGAAATGCATAAAAATTATGAAATTTTAAGCATGAAATTTTCAGCTATTATGAGCTATTATGGATATCTGTGTCAGTCAGTTCAGTGTTCAAGACTGGGTCCTACTGATATTGATTAAGAGTTCTGGTAGTTTCTTCTAACTTTTAGTTTCTAATGCCACTCACTGTAAAGTATGACTCAGACTTTAAGTAGCTTCTGCATGCCACAATTCTAAGGGAACCTCAGACGACTTCCACAGCAGTTTCAGCAGTTTCAGTATGTTGGTTGGTCTATGCAAGACTCTATTTACTGTCAAGACTCAAATATTTCTCAAAGAAACAGTTAAGCCAATCCTGATTTTAGAAGAAAAAAAAATCTCCTCCTCAGAGAATCAGATTTTTAAGTAGAAAATGTGGAAACCTACCAGACTTTTTTTATAGCTGATTATTTGTTAAATGTTCTTCTCTCCCTAATCCATGTGTTTCAAGCTACCTCTGTTTCAAACTCTCCTCTGCCAGAAGATAACTTCGCTCTCGCTAATTCCACTCTTTTTTCTTCAAATTTCTCTGCCTTCTACTTTCTCTTCTCTTGTCCTCTTTTAAACATAAACAGACTTTTCTTTCAAAAATTGCCTGATGCATATCTTTTTAGACTCTGAGCTGTTGTTATCTCCTTGTATTTAACTCCTACATTTACTGCTTGTATTTCAGACCTGAGGAAAGGCTTGCATGCCCAAAAGCTTGGCTCTTTCTCTCTGTCCAGTTTCCAGTCAGCCCTGTAAAAATGTTCAGCCTCTAAAGCAGGGCTGGAGTCTGTGTGAGGTACAGTCAACAGCATCCCCAGGGCCTGGGAAGGCTGAGCTGTGGCACTTGCCTTCCCCCATAACACACATTCATGGTGATAATGTATGTACAGGCTGTGGCATCCTGCTGTAGAATGCATGTTGCCATTTTTTCAGAAGAGAAAACCAAACATTTTATGGAAGAAAAGAAGAGCATGACAAAGAGGAGGCACCAGTCACCACTGACATGTGCAAATGCAGACCTCGGTAAGGTTTGAAGTGCATATGATGCCAAACTCACATCACTGCAGTGCTCTTGATAAAAGGATATCTCACTGCTAATAAAGTAATAGTTGTTACTACTGAGGTTCAAAACCAAAAAAAATAAAAAAGGACATAAATTTACTTGCCCTATCATTACCTACAAATGAAGTAGGTAATAAAAGTATAATTTCATTCATATAAATTGAAAGGAATGGTTTAAGCATTTTAATTAGCACTTGATTAGATAACTAGTACTATACTAAAATAAATGTCAATTAACATACTATTTTTTTTTGGCAATTAATCGATACCAAATCAACCTACTCCATTTATTTTGTCAAAAAACTGGTTAAATTCTAAAGGTCTTTGAAAGTTTAATTTATCAATTACAGAGTAAAAAACACATTTATTGCTGTCATGGTTGGGTTAATTATAAGGCAAATAGATTAGATGAGTATTAACTTTAAACTTTATTAAATCTTATTTTAAAAGGTATATATTAAGTGTACAATAAACATTTAATCTTAATCAAATAGTGGAATTTAATTAATTTTTAAAAGTTTCATGCAGCTTTGTGTAATGTTATAGTAGAAATAATATCTCATTCCTGAGGACCAAATAGTTTGCTCCTCTTTCCTAATAGAGTACTATATTTAAAGACATCAATACAAGAAAACTACTTATTTCCCAACCACATCCATTGTCTACTATTAACTTCTTAGGATATACCATACACTCTTACCTTCATGAAAAACTCTTCCATGTGGATTGACAGACACTTTTATGTTAATCAGTATTTAAATGCTAAAGGATTTGGTTTGTATCAGAAGAAAATATTCCAAAGAGGTTATACACAGCATAACAAAACACATTAAAATATAATGGTTAATAAAGACAGCCATTTAAGCTAAAATTACTTTCAATTACTGTTGCAAACAAAGTGACTGGAAAGATAAAGAAATAAAAAGTATCTGTCAAATTAGAACAGATGCAGACCTGCTAATGAAACTAATAGTGTTACTTTTGGAATATTTTTTCCTTGACATTGACAGTTTCATACTACTTTTTTTTTTCTTTATTTCTTTATTCCTTGAAATCAGTAAATATTTCCAATGTATTACTATATTTATTATTGGGAGATTTGTTGTTGTTATTGTTATTCCATTATTATTATACAATACAGTACATCTATATTACTTATGTTTCATCTTATAAGAGGAAACAAGAATTTATTTAATCACTCCAATTATGCATATATATGAAGAAGTATTTCTGTCTTGGTGGATGTGCTGGTTTAGAGGTAAACCAGCAGGAGAAATGAGCTCAACACGAGACAGATTGCAAGTCAGAGCTACAATTTAATAATAATACTACAGTAAATACACTGACAAAAAAGGGAAATTGCTTCCAACTCCCAAAACCCAGCTGTATAACCCAGTGCCCTGGGGTACAAACCCAAAGGGGTTTGTTAGCCCTTGTGCTGAGACCCATGNTTGATCACTCACACACAGTGACAACTGGTCCCACCTGCTGAACTAGGACAGTGGATTTGCCTAATTCTGTTTAAATTAATGACTATAAACACAACTAAAGAGCAAAACCATTCTCTCATCATATTTGTATTTCTGTTTAGATTTATAGCTCATACCATAGATTGAGGTGTGGAATTTATTAATACAAAAAAAATCCCCAACTGGTATTTTGGTTTTGACTCTAACAGCTAATCCTGGTGTATTTGTAAAATAGCGCCTGAGGATTTTCTTGGGGGTTGTTTAGTTTGTTTCCTTTTGTTTGTTTGTTTGGTTGGTTGGTTGATCTGGTTGCGTTTAGGGGGAGGAGGATATTTTTCTGCGTGTTGTGTTTTATTTTTTGAGTACTTTTTGGTGTGTTTTGCTCTTTGTGTTATATATTGTTTAACATCAAGAGCTGAAAGTGATGTTTAAAACAAAGCAATACATTAGAATGGAACTTCTAAATCCTTCTCAGTGAAGGACCATATGAGTCATAGTGAAGGACCCAGTTTCAGTTCTGTAGCAAACTTCAGCTGCTGTGGAATAATTTCATTGAAGCCACACCAGTAAAGCCACCCCACTCACTCAGTAGATGTGCTCAGGTAGAAAATTCAACTTGTGCTTGAACCGATAGCATTTTATGTTCCTAAGAACATAATGAAAAAAACTGCTTTAAACATGAGTCTTACACTGGTTTAACTCAGAAGTCATATGCAATCAGAGCAATGGCCTCTAAAACAAGAAAATAAAATGAAATATGATTTTCACAATAAGAATTATAGTAATTGTATCTCAGTGACTAGAGAGAAAAATATGCCTAAAGTGCTGTCACAGTTTAATCACTTATTAATTCTATTTGATTATATCCACATTATCTAATATTATTCTCATTTATGAAAATATTTTGGTGGTATGAGTCCCGGTAGAAAATTAATTTCATGTCCTCAGATTTATTTTATGATGCAAAAATATCTGTCTATGACAAAATTAATTTCATTTTGAAGGATTTCAGTTCCATTCATTAAAGGCTATATTATTCTATGAAGAAGCAGATAAAAATATAGTAAGTCTTACATAATTCATCAAATATATCAAACACTTGCTCTGGCCAGTTTGTTAGGTCTAGACAAATGGCTCAAGAATCTTAACAAAAGAGAGCCACAGAATCATTTGATCTACATCAGTAATGTAAAAACATGTATTTATAATCTTAAAAAATTAAAGAACATAAAACAAATGATAAAAACCCAAAGTAATTACCTTATGTTGTGAACTTTAAAATTTCAACTGTGTTCATTTTAAAGTTTAAATATTTTTCAAATGTAACAAAGATCTGAAAAAATCTCAGTGTCATGATGGACAGTTTGTAACTTATAACTTGGAGAATCAGTTATCCACAGTTCACAGATGTCGATATCTTTTTCGCAAATCCTAGACCATATTTGGTGTTAGAAAAACAAAGGTTGGTTAGTGGGAGACCAAATCCAGCAGTCTGACAAGAGGTGAAGTTGCTGCAGCTCCATGACCACAGGTCCTACCAGTAGTACAACTGAGTACACACCATATACATATATTCATTGCCTATACATGTGGCCACACATCAGCCACATTGATCAACACAGACATCCTCAACTCATACCAACACAAAGAGCACAGGCGGCTTCATCCTGGTGCCATCTCTGGCTGAACTCAAGGAAGGTCTATTAATGGGAAATATATATATATACACACACACACACATATATACATATTTTTGCATATATATAAATGCACATACACATATGCATATGTACATACATATGTATATGTATGATGTGGAACTCTCCAGCATTTTTGCTCAGACTCCCAGTTCAATCTATGTCTACTCCCTTTAATCCAGTCACTCTATTTGCAAGCTCCTGTGCATGTGAACACCCAGGGCCAGAGGCTCACACACAGAGACATAGATATGGTAGATCTCTCATTAGCTGGCCTGGGTATGCAGTCTGTCCAGGATCCCATCCTGGATCCTTGCTCTTCTGAGGTAATTCACATCTAGGGACACACATGCTCATACATGCACACACACACATGCAAGCATATCTCTGAATCAAACACCAGACCCCACAGTTTCTCCAGCAGCTGGCCAGGACTCCCTTTGTCCCTGCAATAAGCAGCCTCCCCTGTGGTCTCAGGCTTGGAGAAAATGCACTTCCCCTGTGTGCTGGTTTAGAGGTAAACCAGCAGGAGAAACGAGCTCAACACGAGAGAGATTATAAGTCAGAGCTACAATTTAATAATAATAATACAGTAAATACACTGACACAAAGGGAAATTGCTTTCAACTCCCAAAACCCTGCAGTATTACCCAGTGCCCTGGGATAGAAACCCAAAGGGGCTTGTTAGCCCTTGTGCTAAGATCCGCATGGTTCTCCCAAGTCCAAAGCAAAAGGAAGTGAAAAACCTGTTGGTGCATGTGATGGCTGTAGCCTGGTTGAGAGGGGTGGTCTCCTCCTGTCGAGGTCCTGCTGCTCCTCTGGATCCAAAGAAAGGTTCCTGAGGTCTTCTTACCCATCCCTTATGTACCCTCAGGGAGCACCAGTTCCCTCCCCCAGGGCGGGGACTCACACAATGGGTGATTAACTCTGTGAGTCATGGGCTATTTTTGAACTGTTGATGGCCCATTAGCAGCTACGCCTCCTCAGGCTGGGAGTGGAGGTGCTAACGACTCCCTGGGAAGCTGCTGCAAATGGGCCATTGACCTTGGGAATGAATAGATGGGGGTAGAATACACAGCTTTGATCACCCCCACACAGTGACAACTGGTCCCACATGCTGAACTAGGACACCCTGGCTCCCAGAACATCTCACCTACATGATGACTAGTCCAGCCTGAACTTTGCTTGCATACCTGGTCTCATTCCAGGTGCTGGCATCACCAAGAGTCAGGCCTCTGACCATTGGTCCAACTGCTGGCACCATACATACATGTGCATGAAGAAGAGAGAGGCCTTTGTTCGGGAAAATAACTAGATATGGAATTTAATAAGATGTTGGGACAGACTGCTGCTGAGGCATGGAGCATGGCGAGACAAGTGCACTGATCAGCTGCAGTCATCCCCTTTTATACCCTAAGTCCTCTGTTGTCTTAGGTTTGTTCTTCCCTAAACCTGGATTCCTCCCTTTCTCTTCCTTTTTACCCTCCTCTAAACATCCCATAATAATTGTAGTGCAATCCTCAAAAGTTCTTTCACATGTGTCCCAAATCCCCAAGTTAATGACTCCCACTCATTCTGTAAAATGATGGGAGAGCAATTCCCTTTGATTCATGTCATGAGTTACCTCTGGACCCAAGTGCTGAGGTTCTTCTCAGTCTTCTTTTCCAGATGCAATTCCTGTGATTTCCCCACCTTTTATTGTGCCCTTGTGCTCCTTTTTAGTGTATGCAGGTATGCAACCTAACAAAGTTCTTTGAGAGAAATCAAGTATGTGGAAAAAACATTAACCATGCAGGAGAAGGAAGAGTCACAAACATCTGTCTTTAATTTTATCGGAAACAAAAAATGAGCATATATAGTTCTATATGAACTAGAAAAAAGTTCTTCTATAAAAAAATGGCTTTAAATTTTAACTTCTAACACTCTAGCCTCAGAGCTGCGGGCTCATGGCTCAGTCAGGAGTTTTACTTTAAAATACATATATGTAGATTTCTTTAATATCTTGAGACAGCTTCAAGAGAATAAGGCCCCAAGGGCTTTTCTTATTAATCTGAGGGAGCAAATAAGTGAACTTGGCAAAGGTTCAAAAGGGGCTCTACACAAGCTAGATAAAATGTTCCACCACAATATCAACCCAGCACATATTAATCCACAACACTTAAGTCAAAATCCAATCCCTCCAGGTTCAAGCCACCCAAAGCATCGAGAAAGGAGCAAGAAGGATAAAGAGCTACCACTGAAACTCTGTGGCAGACCATCTCTCACACATCCAAATGGCAGGGCCTCGACCTGTGGCAATCACATGCCTTTGGTTTTTTCTCTTCTGGTCTCTACAGCCAACCCCTCCAGGTGGGACCTCTGACTCTCCCAGGCCACCCTGAAGTCCCAGCCCAGGGTGAGGGGTTGTGTTCTCACTGTCCCTGCCAATCCAAGCTGGGTCAGGGTCTCCAGGAGCTGTGGGGGTTTATAGTTTTCCTGGGCTGTTTGTGACTGACAGCAGTTCTGGGGCTTCCCCATCATCCCTCCAGGCCCTGCCATGAGGGATATAATGCTACCCCACCTCTGTGAGGTTCAGCCCATGCCTGACCCCTCCACACATACACACACACCCTTGCAAGGTGGTTCTGACCCAGTAATAACTGATCTGGTGTCTAATAACATTTTATATCAATAGATCTGTAGGGATGAAGCAAGTGGAGCTGGAGCTCCTTGGTCTAATTGGTAGATGTGTAGTCAGCAGAATTCAAAGAAAGGTAATACACACACAAAGATATGGAAAGCATACAGCAGTTACCTGTGTCAGATGCAGCAGCATAAACAATTGAAGGAGATTCTAAAAGAAACAAAAAACCCAAATCAAACCAACCAACCAACCAACTTAAAAAGGCATTTTAATCACGCACAAATGTAAGAAACTCAAAATTATTCTGTTTCAGTCATGACAGTTTTGTACCAGATACACAAAGAAAAAAAAATGAGAACAATAAAACACAACCAGTTTTTCAGTGAACTGTACAAACTACTTCATTAGTTCTTCCTCAAAGAGAAGAGGTATTCCAGTTTCACCCCTAGCTAGATAAATTCTCTTTTATATTTCCACATTCTCCTGCTAGTGTTTTTCTTAACCTGTTTAGAATACCCGTTGATTGAGTCTGGTCTTGTAACCTAGTGCTTTGCTGAGTTCTGGATGCTATAGTTCCTGAATTTATTCCTCTTAAGTGGAACCTTCCATTCAGTATTAAAATTTTCCTAGTACAAATTTTCCTTGGTACAAATAACTTGCTGTCTTAATGATGATGGTTCTAATGTAATCACAATTTATCTTGTAGTTTACAGACAATTCTGACATAGTGTGTGTGTTCTGTTAGAAAAGTGCCTGCCAGTATTTTGTCTCATGGTTTACTACAAAACATGCACACCTCACAAAGACAGAAAGAAAGGCAAGATATGAATGATGGAGTTTAATTAAACTGCAGCTTAATTATCCAATGTCCCGTGGGAAATAGCAAAGATTCATATAGTCCAGCTCACCATTCATTTGCTATTTGTCCTCACCTATTTGGATAAGACAACTGCTTGCTTCTTGTACCACATGCAGAATACCCCAACTGGTTTTAAAGACTACCTTCCTCCATGGATTCCCTAGGAATTGAGCTCTGTAAATAGTGGATAGCAGAACTTGGCATGTGCCAAAAAAGGGCACTGACAATTAATTGGTTGTCCTTCCTTCTGAACCACAGCTGGTACTTTGACAGCTCTCCTCTCATGTCAACCAAAAATCTGTCTGCTTCTTTTTCAAAATCCATCTGCTCTCTACTATTGGTCTAAATACCCAGTGCAACAGTTTTTTTCATAGGCAATCTTCCAACTTTATTTGCATTCAGATATTGCTACCTGCTCTTTTGTACTTCTACCTTTGTTTTCTGACAGAGTCCTACAGGTTGTCTATGCCCTTCACATATGCCATTCAAGTAAGTGTCCCATGCAAGTGATAAAATCAATTTTCCAATAAATAAACTATTTTAAAGATCAATTCCCTGCAAAGTCCCTACATTCAATCAATATATTCTTTATTCTAGAAGCTGGCTTGTGCTTGACTCTGAAAGAAGCATATGCAGTGACAAAATTAAATTGTTGCCATTAGCACTGACCTTCAGAGCTTGGATCTTGTTCGCCAGAGAAAAATAGTTTTGGTTTTCACAATACACACTACTATAAGCTGAAAAGTCTCTACTGTTTTTGTTCTGTGATTCAATATTTCAACTACATGATAATACTTTGGATGCTCACATCTTCTCAGAACGTCTAATACTGTTGAGAAGCAAATAAACCCTGGCTTTTATCTATCCATGCATCCTTAAGTCCATGTAAGTCTGTTTGTTTGTTTTTCTACATTGTTTCTGTGACCATACAATAAATTTTATAATAATGATCAACACAGATTGAGTAAAAGCTGATGTGGGCAAAATGTTAAATTACAAATAGCTGAGTCAGAAAAAAACACAGTAGAAAGCAACCTAGATTGTGTATACATTCCTATAAATTTATTAGGCTAGAGAAGTCGTATTTATTATTTTCTTCTGTCTGCTTTATAAACTCATTTTAAACTATGATGTTTGCTATGTGCTTTAAACATCATTTTAGCACTTATAATAGTTACTTTTATTCATGCTACATCTCTGTTTAGCTGATATCTTTCCTATAATTGATATGAAGTTACTAACTGCAGTTCTAGGATCTCCTTGGAGTTTTGTCAAAGCACTTGCTATTGGCTATGAAAGTTCATTGACTAATTCCTTTAGCACTCTCTGATGGATTTAATCTGACCCTACAGATTCAAAACATTAATTTGGTCCAGGTATTTGCTCATTTGCTCTTTAAGAGTGTTGATGCCTGTTCTCTTATGTTGTTCATCTACTCCCAGCATAATTAATCATTTTACACAAGAGTCCTTTTGAGTGAACTGAAGCAGAGCAAGTACTTACAAATTCTACTTTTTATGCTCTCCAGTGTATTTCTTTTCTGATAATTAGAGCCTTTACCTTTCCTTTTATCTTCTTTTTTCCTCTGAAGTATCTAAATAATTGTTTTTGTTTCCTTATCTATCACAAAAATTATATTACTAGTGAAGTTTGCTTATCCAAATTTTTTTTATAACTTCTTATCCTGACTTTGCTTGCCCTTGCAGTAAAATGTTGCAGTTGCAACAAATTTTCATCTCTGCATGTTTTTGAACTTCTACCTCCAGCACAGATTCAGTTCTCATTTTCCATTTGTCTAGCTTGTAGAATATTCACTTAATGCAAATTGACTGACACACAGACAAATTTGAAGTGTTGTAGAAGAAAATACTGAAGGTCCTTAAGTCACTTGCTGCTAATAGCCAACTAAGCACTGCTCCAGGGAATTTCATGAAGTTGTGGGGGAAAAAGGGCAGTGGGCTGAATATAACATTGGGAAGCAGCTTTGATTTGGAGCAATTATGACAAAAATAATGAACAGGAAGAGATGCAGGCTTCAGGTTCAATGAATTATTCAGTCTGCTACCAACCTTATAGATTTAGGATAGACAGAAACTTCATGGTTATGTCATACAAGGGACACCAAAAAAACCCCAATTCAATATGGGTAAATAGCAGTAATAAAGGAAAAAAATGATAAAGCCTCACATTTTAACATTTTATAGATAACCAGCATATATGCCAGCATATATAGCAATAGTCCCTGGAATTTCCAGGCTAGCAAAAACAAGAACAAGAATACAGATTAAAACTGCACAAGAAATGTTAGGATATAAGATGTATCAACTCATATGAAAGGCAAAAAGAGGGAAGTATACTTCTTCTAATGTAGTATTTGGTTAAAATAATGACTGAAGTGGTTCCTTTTGTCTCAATATTTTTCTGATTTTAATATTTATTTCGTTCTTGAAAGGTGAGATACTTTCTTTTCTATTCAGCATACAAGAAAGTGTTGTGTTGCATAACTCAGTGGTGTTTTAGAATTTCTTTAAAATAANGATGTTTCTTAACAGTCACACTATGTCTGGCACTTGTAAACAAAGCTTAACAATCAACGACACAGAAATTAATATTAAATTTCATACTGAGAAATGAGTTCTTAAAAAGGCAACTCCCTCTGACTATTAGGGAGCATCTTGATATTTTATTAATAAATTTGCTTAGCAGAAAACAATAAAATTCTGAAAAAGTAAATTATACAGTTCTTCATTTAAAAAAAAAAAGAAAAAGAAAGAAGTATGTCATTTGAGTTTAATTACACTCAGTCAAATGTGGAATGTATTTGGATTGTGTCTGCCTATGCCATTCACTGTATTACAAAGTATTTATGTACCATTGGTAGTTACACTATATCTGTATACTTTCATTTGGGTACAAGGTCAATTGCTGCTCATTAAATCCTGGTTAGTTAATTTACAATTCTTAGTTGTTTCAGCCAGTAATTTGACTGAAATCATTTATTTGGTGGCATTTTTCACTTTGAGTATCTTGGGATTTTTTTTCTCTATTTTAGTTATAAACCATAGAGATGCATTTATTTTCTGCTGCAGTGAGATTCTGTGTGTTAACTTGTTAGCTGCGATTCACCCATTTATGCCTCTGCTGTGGCCATCAGTAAAACAAATGGACTGAGATATCAGATATTATTTTTTTTCCTTTGTACAATTTATGGATCAGTTTGATTAATTTAGATTGTCTTACTTGCCTGTAAGAATGGCATTTCTGTTGTTTAGGAATCAATATTGACAAAAAAATTGTCATGTTAGCCCACCAGGACTCCAAAGAGTTAGTTTGATAAAATGGTGTCAGAAATACAGATTATCTTATCTACTCTTCTTCATGTTTAGATCAAAATCTGAATTTAAATCTGGGAACTCTTTGGTTTAATCTCATGTGGTACATGTATTATTTAATGGACAATGTAGCTATCAGACTAATTTTTTGTCTTTTACAAAGAACATATTTCCTTTGATAAACATAAAAAACCCCAAACCTGAGTTGTGTTTAAAAAAAAAAAAAAAAAGGAACAGAGGTACAAAATGAGGACATTAAACACATTCAGAACAAATATGGTCTGGTAATACTGTGGTATTCTGCAACACGCTCAACTCATGAATTTTATGGGCTGTGACAGTAATCTCTGCTTCCGGATTTGAATTGTTATCTGCATCTAGTGTCATTTCTGGGATATACCTCCTAAAAGTTTTATTTTCAGTCAAGAATATAATGGAGACATAATATATATAGACAGAGATATAGATTTGTAACATATCTCCATTCAAATATGCAATAGAAACACAATATCATGTATTTCAATATAATTTTTAAATTTCAGAAGTGATAATGACAAATGCAACCATTTACTGATGGTGACAGAATTTCAGTAAGTGCCATGATTTTTCCAAGGTTGCCATAGGCCAAATATTAGGGGGGAAACCTAATGTAAACAAAGTTGA
>VWZD01006261.1:0-11648 GCA_013396695.1 Sakesphorus luctuosus
CTTTAAAAGGTTTGCCTAAAATACAGAAAATAAATCTTTCAACTTTTTTTCTTAATGTTTTAGGGACTTGATTGCATCAGAATCATTGAAGACTTAGCAAAAGTTCTCAAGAAACAATCAGGTAAGTTTCTGGAAAATTAAAATAAGTGGTTCTGTTTATGTGACTGCAGCTGATGTTGTGAGAATGTTATGGAGCACTGTAGAAGAAAATCATTAAGATATAACTAGATAGAAGAGAATGTTGGTAAGAGTGAGGTTAAATATTGTGAACATTTGGAGTTATTTTTATTTGCATATGTAGTCTATGAGGTTATAATGTTAAAGGACTGCATCTGAACTGGACAGATAGTGTATTTACAACCTACATGCATAAGAAGAAACAATTTAAGTCTTGAGGCTTCATGTTAGTAGTTACGTTGTATTTGTGTGTTCAGTGCATAGTGAGTTGATAGTAAAAGATACTCTAATACAAGTCTGCAATGGGAATTTTATTTTTTCTGTAAGAAATCATAGGGTCTTTTAATACTTGTTTTGGTGTATCTCAGCTTCATTTAATGTAATTGGAGTGATCTGTCAATTCTCTCTTAAGCTTGTTTATAAAGAAATTCTATGTTCTCTTATTTAGACTGATCTTTGTTTTTGAGGGGGCTAAGTGTGTATTTGTGTAAGTTGTATTTAGCAGAATGATCTTGTTTGACATGTCTAAAATCACTGTTAAAATGTAAGTGATTTGCAAGTTTAGTATCGACTAAGATTTTATTTTGTAGCCTTTTTGCTGCAATTGGATTGTGTTGGTACTGTTCGATACTGTTAGGACTGTAATACCATTCAGGAATAAACCTTTTCATTCTAGGTTTAAAAAATGTCTTGCCGATTACAACTGCTAAAGTCCCCATTGTCAAATTTGACCATATAAGAAGTGGTCTTGAAGTAGACATCAGTTTATATAATACTCTGGTAAGGTTATCTCATTTCTTATTTTGAGTTTTATAACAAAAGACTGTAGATCTGTTTCTTCAGATTGAAGNCCAGGTTTCATTTATTTCACTATCTCTGAATTTCAAAAGCTGATTCCTTGAAACAGCAAAGGAAATTTGTAGTGGGCTGACCTGGCAAAATGCCAAGTGTCAGAGTCAGAGAGGTCCCCTGTCCAACTCTGAGGGAAAGGGAGGGGAAAAAATAGAACTAAAACTTGAAATGGCAAGGTTTTTTATATTTACACAGAAAAGAGTAAATTAAAAACAGAATACAATGTAACACATATATATACCAATGTCAAAAGAAACAACAGTAACACCACACCAAGTCACCCACCCAGCAATACAGATTCCACCACCCCAGCCACAAAACACCCCAAAAGACACCTCCCAGGAGACACCCAGCAAGAGAGGAGAAAAAAAATCAGCAACTAAAAAACCAAACAGCTGGGAAGTGGTGGCAAGGCCTAACAATCCTAGCATGGTGATAGCATGTCCACTCAGCACCTGATCATGAAGAACTGCCCGAGGCACCTCCTACACCTGTTTTTGTACTTTCTTTGACATCAGATGATATGAAATATCTCTTCGGTTGTTTAAGTCAGGTGATGCTTGTCCTCTCTAATCTAGGTAACACTATCTGGACCTACTAAAATTAAGGCCTAATCTAGGCCTAGCTAAAATTTACTAAGGCCAAAACTACCACAAAAGTTAAATCTCAAAGCCAGTTCTTAAACTTTCCAAAGTTTTTGTGTGAGTTCAAGGGCAGTCTTGAGGACAACACCTCAACTGCTAAGTCTGAAAGTTTTCTTGAAGTTACGCATCCGTATGGGTCTGTTGGTAGCTCTCACATTTCTGGACTGACTGTTGGTTCAAGAAGTTACCTTCTACCAAATATTTTTAAACTGCAGTAGTAGATTAATGCTTTGTGTTTTGAAGTACTGTTCTGTGAATGCTGCTTTGTACTCCCTCTGCACAGATTAAGGAAGCTATTCAGCTTTTAACAGAGCAGGTGATAACCTCACTGTTGAATGCTTCCTTTCTCAATACATGTTCCTACTCTGCAGGGCTTCAGATCTGCATTTCTTGAGGATACAAGAGTTTTTGCTTTTCATGTTTTCAGCTTATTTTCTTAATGTCTTCAGACCTTCTGTATTTTCTGTGTGACCTTCTTGTTTTTGTAGGCCTTGCATAACACAAGACTCCTGTCATCATATGCAGCTATTGATCCTAGAGTAAAATATCTGTGTTACACAATGAAAGTCTTCACAAAGGTAGGTATATTTCAGACATTCTAAAAGCAGTAGTCCTTTCAACAAGATATGATAACCATAAAAGATTCAAATCATGTTTCTTTTTCTAGATGTGTGACATTGGAGATGCATCTCGAGGCAGCCTGTCATCTTATGCATATACTCTTATGGTGCTTTATTTTCTTCAACAGAGAAATCCACCTGTCATCCCTGTTCTTCAAGAGGTACAGTATACTGGAAAGAAAGTAGCATCTGTACGCAGTATAGACCAGAAGGATGTTCAGTGCAGACTGTGAAGGGCTCTTCTAATGAGTTTTAATATTATGCTTTCAGATCTACAAAGAACCAAGAAAGCCTGAAATTTTAGTTGATGGCTGGAATGTATATTTCTTCGATAAGATAGAGGAGTTGGTAAGTATATCACACTAATTGGAAATGGTGTTACCTGTAGCTTGGCAAATAGAAAGAAATTCCTTGGAAAGACAATGTTCCCAATATAGTAGTTGAATATTGTGGTTTAACCCCAGCTGGCAGCTAAGTACCACACAGTCAATCACAGTCAATCACTCATTCCCCACACCCTCTCCTGGTGGGAAGGAGACTCAAAAGAAAAAAAACCTGTGAGTTCAAATAAGAACAGTTTATTAATTGAACCAAAATAAAATAATAATACTTAAAATAATACTGGTACTACTACTAATAATACTAATAATTGCAGGAGAAAGAGAGAAATAAAACCTAAGAGAAATGAGTGATCCACAATACAATTTTCAGCGCCTTCTGACCAATGCCCAGCCCATCCCCCAGCAGCCATGGGTCTCTCTTGGCCAGTTCCTCCCACTTTATATGCTGAGCATGAGGTTCTATGGTATGGAATATTCCTTTGGCAGTTTTGGGTCAGCTCTCCTGGCTGTGCTCCCTCCCAGCTTCTTGTGCACCTGCTCACTGGCAGAGCATGGGAAACTGTAAAGTCCTTGACTTAAAGGTAAATGCTGCTTGGCAACAACTAAACTTGGCATCAGTGTGTTATCATTATTCTCATATTAAATTCAAACCACAGCACTGTAACACAGCACTAAGAAGAAAACTAACTCTATCACAACTGAAAAAAAGAACAAATATAGGAATGGAAGTGGAGTAAGTACTGCTTTGAAAATCCCAGTCCTGTGCTGTAAAGCTTTTAGAACATGGTTGGTTGTAATTAATCTGTGAAAAAAATATCTCCAAAATCTGAAAAAGTAGATTAAAAAATTATTTTAAGCTGTGCATGATGATTACTCACTCTGTGTGTCTCTCTGCGTGGAGATAACGCTTACAAATACCACCTGTATCTCTGGTCATAGCTGGTTAATCCTGTTGAATAATTTTCTTTTATATAGATACATAAAGTAAATCAATAAATTATTTTTACACAGGCAAAACCTAATGCTAGCAGTTTTATTAATTGTCCACTGTTGTTGTTAATAGATTAAAAATAATTTTAAAATAATTTAAAATCAATATTGGATTATTAAAACCAACTACAAGAGGAAGTATTCTGGTGTAACTCAATTGTGTTTCTTTATAAAATAAGACTTACATTGTTTGGCTTTGGAAATTATGAAAATTATTCTGCTTAATGTAAATACTGGACATAGAATTATTTCTGTCATTTTCAGTCAGTTGTTTGGCCAGATTATGGTAAAAACACCGAATCTGTTGGCCAGCTGTGGCTGGGACTTCTCCGATTCTACACAGAAGAATTTGATTTTAAAGAGCATGTCATCTGCATTAGGAGAAAAAATCTGCTTACAACTTTCAAGAAGCAGTGGACCTCAAAATATATTGTGATTGAAGGTAAACGCATATGAAGTACATGAATCTATGGAGTGCTCTCATGAAAATTTTTGGTTTTTCCACAAGACTTACTTATTTTGCAATTACTGGGTTATAAGTTGTTGTTTGCTCATGTTTTGAAATCATCAAAAAATTGCCATTCAGTTTTGGTAGTCCTAAAAATTATTCTCAGAGGGGGTCTTGGCTACAAAAAAAGTTGCAAAGCAGACTTCATGCTTTTCATTATGACAATAACTGACAGAAGAGTAGATTTAATGAAATGCTTTGGAAAAGAAATTAGCTATAATGCAGTTGAGGCTTTCTCAAAAGTGGTAAGTTTAGCTGAGCCCATATTTACATTACTCATTTAACCCTATGTATGATTACACTGTTAAGTATTACTGTGGTCTCTGACAAGAAAATATAGTGACACATTTTAGAAATGTTCTATAAACCATTTTCTGGTCCATTTCACTTTCATGGAAAGAATTCTATTCTCTTGCTTGCACATTCAGCTTACTTGTTAACAATATTTTAATTGGTTCACAGATGGACAGCTGTCATCCTTTGTACTTCATTTATTTCCAGGACATCTGCAAATAGGTCAAATTCAGTCTCTTAATTCTGCATTTGGAATAGTTGCCTGGGGTTGTTCATATGTATGTATACATTGCTGATCTTGCGCTAGACTTGAGCTTTGCCTGTTATGTTTTTTCTACAGATCCCTTTGATTTGAACCACAATCTTGGAGCTGGATTGTCAAGAAAAAGTAAGTCTTCTGTTAACAATTTCAGTTACAAAGTGAAGATCTTGTCTTGGGTGTTATTTTACTTTCTGGTTTGATATTTAGGTGATGATTTTGGTTTGTTTGGTTTTTTTCCTTCCCCAGTGACAAATTTCATAATGAAAGCTTTTATCAATGGCAGAAGGGTGTTTGGTACCCCTGTAAAAGTATTTCCTAAAGAATACCCATCAAAAATGGTAAGTTCCTTCTAAGAGGAGTATATGTTTGCATATAACTTACTTTTTGCAGGAGTATGGTTACTTTAAGCTCTTTCTCTTAAATTTCCACAGTACTCTAAAAATCTTTATAAGAGTTATTACTGAGAACTGTTTTAATGTTATTTGCATGTTAAATATGTTAGTATGCAGAATGCTAGTCAAGTCACAATCTCGTTGTACAGACTTAGGTATTTTAATCCAGATCAAAACCAACTTAGCATTTCTTAAAACCACAGTTTTATAAAAGAGCATGCAGACGTGGTGCTTAGTGGGCTGCCTGCCAAAGAGATCAGTGGCTGGTTAACTCATCAGATGTTTAGGGTTCAGCTGCAGACACCAAGTCTATTCTTTTCTGTAATTCTTACTGCTGTTTTAACACTACATATTTGTCTTTATTACCAGGTATATAACTTTTCATTTTAAATGCATGATTTCTTCTGCAGGAGTACTTTTTTGATCCAGAGGTGCTAACAGAAGGACAACTGGCACCAAATGATAGATGCTGCCGAACCTGTGGTAAAATTGGCCATTTCATGAAAGATTGTCCCATGAGAAGAAAGTGAGTAGAGTATTGGTGTCTGCGTGTAACTTTGTTCCTTGGGGTTATTCAAGAAAGATTGGGATAGTAATGCTGAAGCAAAAATTGTAGATGCTGCAGATTATTTCCTTAACTGCTGAAATTAAAATGTATCAATACCAGTTTTGGTAGTCGTTGATAGTGTTGCTGCAAAACTATTTACCTTAAGCCAGCAATGCTGACTCTGCACTTCATTATATAGGAAAGGAGTAGTCAAAGAGAAGATCAGAGTTCCATAACTGTCCTTGGAAAAGCACTCAATTTATATTTTTTTATTTAATATCTTCTACTAACAAAGAGTTGTGGTGCTCCCAGCAAGACACAGCTTTGTCATTGTTCACAGAATCTTGCAATTCATGTCAAAAAGCAAGACAAAAATGTCACAGCATTATTTTTCATAAGTGCACATGTATAAAAACAATGTCGTGTTTTACATTCAAGAGAATGTTTCCTGACCCTGAGCAACCACATGTTAAATACTCAACAATTCTCTTCTTGCAACAAATGAATGGCTAAATGGCTTTTGTTGCTCTTCCTGTTATGAAACCTGTTATGATCTTGTCGATTTTTTTCTTGTTAAGACAAAGCTCTTTAAAGACTTCATGTCTATAAAATAGTGAAAACTGGCAGATAAGACTTAGAGGATGAAATCTTGAAACCCTTTATGCTCACTTGTAAGGTGGTTTGAAAAATCTAACCGTTGTTTAAAGTGTATCTATGTTAAAAGCTGTAGCTAAAAATCACCTGCACTTTTATGTAACTCACTGACTCACTAGTGCTCTTAGAGAAAGCTCCCAAATTTGTCAGGTATGATTTGCCCTTAGTGAAAGTGTTTTGGCTGTCACCATTTGCCTCTGTTTTCCACATGCCTTAGCAATAGTTTCCAGGAGGATCTGCTTCATGATCTTACCAGGTAGAGGTGAAACTAACCAGCCCCAGGTCTTCCTTTTTTCACTTTTTTAGTAATAAAAGAGGTCTACCTTGAGGCTCATGCCATTTTTCTGCCCATTCATTCAGTTTTGTGAAGGATTTTTGAGTTGCATGCCATTAGCACTGCAACTCATGAACCAAAGAGCCTACTACCATCTTCAGACTTGGAGATTTCACTGATGTCTCCTCTAGGTCATGTATAAAGGTGTTCCTTGAAACAAGTCTGTCAGCTGTAACTGTTTCCCCACTGCTGTGTCTTAAAGTTACATAGACTGTTAGAAGCTTCTCCCAATAGAAGAGACATATAGAGTAGGGACAACAGAGTGAATATGCAGTTTCAGAAGGAAGGAACTGAGTTCTGATCAAATTGTAGTAATAGAAAAAAAATAGAACTGTAGCCCCCTATTTTTTTAGACTTTGTTAGCATTTTGGTTTGTGTTTCTTTTCTTCTACTGTCTGCAATTTGAGCACTCAGATTTTCCATTGTGTTTGTTTTGTGAGTTATTAGGATTTAGAACTGCATAGTAATCTACTTGTAAAGTTAAGTTACAAATATACATAACAGCACTGTTTCTTAAGAGAGTCAAAGGGAAAGTACATCAATTCACTTTATTTAACCCATTGAAGAACTAGTGTTGTCTCTGGACAGCACATGGGTGTTTGTTTTGCTTTTTTTGACTCTGAATGAATCTAAGACCTGTGAACTCCGCAGCATTTTTCTGCTCCTGCAGACTCAGACGGCGTCGTGATTATGGAGGTACACAGAGGTATGCAGAAATCAAAGACAAGAGAAGCAAAGAGGACAAAGAAATGCAGAATAGACCAACAGAAAAGGAGAGCTCAGTCAAGGAGGGAAAGTTGCACCTATGTACACCTCAGAAGAGGAAACTAGCAAGGGTAGTAGTGGAAACCGGAAGAGAGAAGACTCCCAGGCAATCAGCAGAAAAGTGGAAGCGCCTGGAAGACAGAGAGTTAAGAGAAAAACGTTGTTTTATCTGTGGAAGAGAAGGTCATATTAAAAAAGAATGCCCACAATACAAAGGAGCTGCAGGTATGAAAACAGATCAAGCTGAGTAGTTTAAACAGCACTTACGGTTTTCATGTAATTTTATGAGAATTGACTAGCGGGTAAGCTGTTTGCTTTGAAGGGCATCATGTAAATGCTGTCTTAGTTTTTTTTAAATGTAGTCACATTTAACCATTTTTCCCTTCATCCTCACCTTCCTTTCAGAAATTTGCTGTGTCTCCAGAGATACGGCATGGTTTTTCTTAGCAGATAGGATATTTGTAATGAAAAGGGTATGACTGTCAAGTATGTTGAAATTGCTTTTGTTGTCATCATGATCTTGCTAACATTTCAAATGACAAATGACATTTCAAGCTTCTATTCCTGTATATCATAATTGTACCAAAGCTAGCATTATAGAGTTTTTTACATCACCTAAACCAGTTATTCCATATGAACCTGAAGTCAATATGAAAGTGTACAGATAGAATATTGTGAATTAAATAAAATAAAGAACGTTCCTGCCAATTCAGCAGTTGGAGGGATACAGCAATCCATCTTAAAGATCCTGAGAGACCTGAATGAAAAAATGGAGTACTTTTGCTTAGCAGTGTTTCTAAGTCATCAAATAAGTTGTATCTCTCATTATCTATGTTGTAAAGGAATATTTTTCTAAGATAAAACTGAAACTTAAGACCCTAGGTGGTACTCGTGGTTAGATTTCAAAGGAATACTGTGTAACTGTTTGCCTGTTAGTAAACTGAGGTGCATTTAAGTTCAGGCTGGAATTGCAGATTACTCTTGACTTGACCTCTTAAAGGAACAGATAGAAATCTATTGTATAAACATATTTTTCAAACCAGCTCTCCTCTACTAGCAAAAATACTCTGTCTGGCTTAGATCAGGATACCCTTCATAATCACATGTATTTAGTGGAAGAGGTCATAAAACTGTGCTAAAGTACTGGAAGAGGGAGGAAAATGGTACAAATATATTCAGAACTGTTAGGATATTTAGAAGTGTTCTTAGTTTGATAGACCACTAGAAGTATTGGGTGGAGAGAAAAGGTGTTTAAAAATTGAAGCCGTGCTTTATTCAGCTCCTGACCTTTTGAAGTTGTATGTCAAATCTAAATTTAACTTTTGAGTTTGTTTATGTTTGACCTTGTCTCATTGAGCCTTTCTTTTTGCCATTTGTTAAAGTAGCAGGGAATATGCCTGACTGTTTCATAGTCAATGGTATTTAGCATTCATTTTGAGAACTCTGCTGAGGTACAGTATATATATCTAAAAAAAAAATTCTGGAGTAGACATTTTTGTCTATTAGCTGAATTTTTTGAATTTCTGTATTTGAATTTGAAAAAAAATTGCTATAAGTTGGGCCTTATCTTTCATTCCTTGCTTAGTGCCTGAAATGTTCTCTTCAGTTGAATAAAGTACTAAGGACAAATGATCCTGAGACTTCACTCGTTGATCTGCTACATTTTGGGAGACTATGGACAATTCACTTAACATCGTATCTTCATTGATTCTAAGTTACCTGTCTCCTGCCGATTCTGGAGGAGGATACAAATCTTAATTTATTGCAGGTTCCTAACTTTGATGCATGTCACCTTATTATGCCAGTTTTCCACATTATAAAATTGAGGAAAATAACAATGTCCTACTTTCTATTTTCTGTGATTCTAGATAGGAAATACTGTTATTTTTCTCTTATGATATCTGAAATGCAAACTAATTTCAAATTAGCAACTCATTGTTGTGACCTTTTCAGGTGGCTCAAAACCAGAAGTATTGTGTGGATCTCCTTCTTTGCCCATGGCTATCAAACGTGCTGGTAGATTAAATCAGGTAAAATCAAAGTGTCCCTTTTGTTTGATCTTTTATATATGTGAAAGTCCATATAAAATAATTAAAAATAGCTTGCAAGGGAAACCTTTTATGTTGTGGAATGACATATTTCAGTTTTGTTTGTTCATTGATGTGTGTGTGTTTTTTATAGGGAGTGCTTATACATGAAGAAAAAAAGAAACAAAAAGGAAAAGTGTTCTTGAATCCCCAGTCAGGTTTGTATATCTTCATTTCAATTTAGAAACTTCGTGTGAAAGCAATGTGGCCAACAGGTTGAGGGAGGTGATTCTGCCTCTCTGCTCTGCTGTGGTGAAACCCCACCTGGAGTGCTGCTTGCCAGCACAGGAAGGACATTGACCTGTTGGAGTGTGTCCACAGGAGGGACACAAGAATGATTAGAGGAGGGATGGAGCACCTCTCCTATGGACGGGCTGAGTGGGTTGGCGTTGTTCAGCCTGGAGAAAAGAAGGCTCCCGAAAAACTTTATTGCAGTCTTTCAGTTCTAGAAAGGATCCTGGTGGGGACAAACTTTTCAGCAGGGATTGTTGCCTCAGGACAAGGGGTAATGGTTTAATACTGACAGAGGGCTGACTTTAAGATCAGATTAAAGGAAAAAGTTTTTCACAATGAGAGTAGTAAAACACTGGCCCAGGTTGCCCCGAGAGGTGGTGTATGCCTCATCCCTGGGAATATTCAAGGTCAGGTTGGATGTGGCTCTGAGCTACCTGATCTAGTTAAGAATGTCCTTGCTCATGGTAGGACAACTAGACTAGATGACCTTTAAAGGTCTGTTCCAACCCCAACTTTTCTATAATTATATCATTCTCCATCAGTCCTTATAGGAACTCTGCCTAATTTGCTGAACACAGTGGCAGTCTGAATAGGTTGAAAGCACCTGGTCAGTTTTTCTAGATGGAAAAGTGTAAAATTTTTGTGTTTTGTTTTGGAAACAAACTTGGGCATAACAATTCTGTGCCCTTATTTCATTGACTCTGGTAGATTTGTTTTGCAGAAAGATACGGAGGGGTTTTATCAGTCTCTGTCTCCTGTTTTGGCATACATGGGGTTCTCTGATCCTTCAGGGACAAAATGTGGAGTGCTTTCTTGTGCAGCTTCCTCAGAGTAATTGTCTAGAATTATACATGGTAAAATAACTTAGGGGAGATGATCAAACCACATCCTTAGTCTGAGCTTCTAAAATGCAAAGAAGCTAAAATTACATTTAAAAGTAGCAGTGAGATTATGTTATAAAGGCCCTTTATGTGCTCTTTCTGGTTCAGAGATGTTTTGCTTTTGATGCATGATTACAAGTGTAGCTTCCTTACTATAATTTCACACACTTATTGATAGGTACGGTGAAGATCCTAAAAACAACTGGTTTTTTCAATCATTTTGAGTTTTCTAATACAACTCTGCAAGCCTTTTATACAAACCTATACAGCTTGGGTGTACAATATACAAATCTCTTCTGAGGCAGCTGAAGGGGGACTTAGTTAGTTTTCCAAAGATGGTAAAGACCTCACTGCAATTAAGTATCTCAAATTAAATAATCAGTTTTGTTGAAAAGACAGAGTGGTTTTTTGTCTACAGTGCAAGCCTTTTTCAAATCTGGCGATTTTTAACACGAAGTAATTTGTCATTAGATATATAGTTGAAAAAAATGCTGATTTCAAATTTTGTATTTTATTATTTCCTACTGTCCTCCAGCATGTAATGATTTAAAGTTAATCTGTGTGTCCTTTCATTATAGTTTGACTTAACAGTAATTTTCTCCTTTCTGATTGTTTCATTTGGTTTATGTCTTTCTTTTTTAAAAAAGAAAGAAAGAAAAAACTCAATATCTTTAAAATGTGATGCTTTCTTCCTCCCCATCTCAGGCAGCCTTTCCAATAAATACATGACTCAGGGAAAAGCCTCACAGAAGAGGACCCAACAAGAATCATAAGGGATATTAAGCACTGGTAATTGCAATACAGGCCCATCATTCATTTAAAAGAAATGTCTTTGGCTAAAGCATCTGGATTCACAGGACAGCAGCATAGACAGCCTTCAACTTAAGTTCAAGAAAAATATGGATGTGTTGTTTTCAATTGCTAGTATAAGCAATTGTGGGTTTTAATATGGAGCCCTACCCTTAAATAGATCATTGGAGCATTTTAAAAGAAAGCCATGGCTTTTATTTGTTTACTTGGTAAATTACCTAGAAACAGGCAGGTATTAAAAATGAACTGTTTTCAA